>SNQJ01S0000624.1:31093-69509 GCA_010110895.2 Picea sitchensis
GGTGTTGCAAAGGAAATCCTTGGTATGAGAATAACAAGAGATAGGAAAAATTGCAAATTGACATTGTCTCAGGGTGAGTACATAGAGAAGGTGTTGGAGAGGTTCATAATGCATAATGAAAAACCAGTTAGTACACATTTGTCCAACCATTTCAAATTAACTAAGGAAATGTGTCATGAGACACAGGAGGAGATAGAATACACGTCCAGGGTCCCTTATTCATCAACAGTTGGCAGCTTGATGTATGTGATGGTTTTCACAAGAAAAGATATTACACATGCAGTGGGAGTTGTGAGCAGGTATTTGAACAATCTAGGTAAAGAAAATTTGGAGGAAGTAAAGTGGATTCTCAGGTATTTGAGAGGTACCACTACTCATGCATTATGTTTTGGAGGTTCAAACACTTTTCTACAGGGATATGTTGATTCAAATATGGCAGGTGATAAAGATAGCAGGAGGAGAACCACATGGTATTTTTTTACTATAGGTGGAACAACAGTAAGTTGGATTTAAAAACTATAAAAGGTTGTTCCACTTTCAACAACATAAACATAGTATGTTGTTGCTACAGAGGCCAGTAAAGAAATGATTTGGTTACAGAGGTTTATGAAGGAATTGGGAAAGAAGTGGGAGAATAGCAGGTTGTACTATGACAGTGAGAGTGTCATTCATCTTGCAAATAACTTAGCCTTCCATTCGAATACTAAGAATATAAATCTGAGGTACCATTTCATACAATCGGTCTTAGAAGATGGACATTTGAAGTTGGAAAAGACACACACTAGCCATAATCTTGTAAATATGATAACAAAGGGAGTAACCAGGGAAAAACTGAGTTCTTGCTCAGTTTCAGTTGGTCTTCAATGATGCAGGAGCATCGTATAAATCCCAAGTGCGTGACTAAAACCAAGAGACAGATGGACGCGCAGATGAAATTAAATACATTTTTGTGAAAACATTGAGAATTTCAAAATCTGAAACATTAATGTAATGGATGGGAGGAAAGTGCATTAGCATTTATGTATCGAAGATCCAAACTGATTTTGAAGTGTATGTTCCTATCCGTGGATGTAATGGGCATTTATGTGTGTTTAATGCAAGTAGGTAGACTCAATTTAATAGATTAGACATTTTTAGAAGCGTAGGAGGGAAAACGGATAATAGACACCCTCACCCTTATATCATTGTAACATAATTAAGAATTCATAAGCTGTAGAGATGCACAGAGGAGAACAAAGAATTTTATGCATTTTTAGTTGTTATTCTCCATGTACATGAGCACTGGAATTAATAGAAGAAAGCTTTGATTCCAATCTGTGTGTTTGTTATGGTTGTTGGAACCACTTGTTAAATGGTATGTTGTAGGCTTGTTTGCACTCTTTGTATGCATTTTTATTCAATGTTATGTGCGTGTGTATGCTCTAGAATTCTATGTTGAATGTTTGAATTCTGGATAAGGGGAGAATGAGTTTCAATTGTTTCTCTTTCTGAGAACTCCTACAAAGAGTACCGTGGAGGTTCTGCAAGGAGTGTGTTGACCAGGATCTGAGTTTCATCTCAGAAGTCTCGGAGGAGATTCAAATTGTGTCTTCACAGGAAAGAGTGATAGCAGAGAACAAAGCCGTGCAAAGCGTACGCAGGCTAGGAGAAGGGAACGAATTACTTCAAAGTCACAGAGGAGTTGAAGAATTCTGTGTTGCAAAGAGTGCACAGAGCCGAAGATCCAAATAACCCGAGGTTATTTGAAAATTTTCCGTAAGGAATGCATGCAGGGACCCTTTTGGAAGCCTGAATTCGTAAGCGAAAGCTCAGAAGGGATAAAACCTTTGAAGAGTTCAAAGGGAGACGGAGGTCAGAATCGTTTCACAGAAGTCACATTCAAGAGGAGGGACGTTAAGTCACTTGGCCAGAAGTCCTTGAAAAGTTGAATCGAATGGTGGAATCACTTCAAGAGGAAGTGTCAAAGTCCCGTAGGTCGTTGGATCTGATAGACCAACGAAGGGATTAAGACTGGGATTCTTTCAACGCCCATAGCTCAAGAGGAGTAGGGACCGTTAAATCTGGGTCAATGAGGACCGTTGATTCGTATGTGAATTCACCATATCGAGGACTGGGAAGTGGAGTAGTTCAAGGTTGGAATCAAGAGTTGCGAACTCCTGGGTTGTGAAATCTCGAAACAGCCACGACCGTTGGATCTAGGGAGGCACACAATCGTCGATCTCGTTGAAAGTATGATTTCAGAGTCGGGGATCCATAGAGGAAGAGGAACGACTGTTCACTGTTCACTCAAGTTACGAAAGCCAGGAATGTATGTGTGAACAGGTGGGAAGAACTCACCTTGTAAGCGGAGAGAACAGAGGTGACAGGTGACGTGCGCCCGTCACTTTGGGTGGAGTCAACCTCCGTTGACGGATTGTATTTCGTGGATTCGGAAGGGAAGAGCATGAGAGGTTGGCGCTCTAACTCACAAAGTCACGAGTTGTGAAAGGTTCTTGCGTTAAGGATCATTTGTGGTCATATTGGAAAAGGGGCTGAAGAGGGGGCTTACACCTTAAGCTCATTCGTAATTTTGTGTTTCAACTATTGCCAAGAGCTGCAACATTACATTCGAAGTTCCCAACTCGCGAGACCCAAAATATTTTGCGTGCTTAAATAAGGAGTTCATTTAACCCTTGTCATGGTTTAGAGAATATCCTGCGCAGATCTTGGCCTAAGAGAAGGAGGTTTGCACCAGTTGTGGTATCAGAGCCCAGAACAAATTCTTTTCTTTCTACAGTAGAGAGAAAAGAGGAATTTTACAACCATGCCGCTGAGAAGAAGAGAAAGGCCCATACCTGATCCAACAGTCGAAAGAGAAATTCGTGAACTACGTGTGAGACTTGATGCTATGGAGGAAACACAGAGGCAAATAGTTGACGTTGGGGATATCAACGAAGATGAAATTGAAAATGAAGCTGGAAACGAAGGAGAAGAAGTTGCAGTCAAAGATGTTGTGGAAGAATGCCTATTTAGGGTTGTTGCAAGGATAGGTGCTAGGGAAAAAATGGACATTCTAATGTACGAAGGCAAACTAGACATTGAAGAGCTTCTAGACTGGATTAGAGCTCTAGACAAACACTTCGACTATGAGGATGTCGAGGAAGACAAGAAAGTCAAACATGTTGTTACTAGACTTAAAGGGCATGTAGCACCGTGGTGGGATGAACTACAGGCTGACAGACGTTGCAAGGGCAAGGAGAAAATCAAGAGATGGGATAGAATGGTTGAAAAAATGAAAGCCAAGTTTATACCTAGGGATTATCAAATAAATATGTTTCAGAGGATGCAGAATTTGAGACAGAAGGTGATGTTAGTGAAAGAATACACTGAAGAATTCTATAGAATAAACATCAGAGTAGGTCATCAGGGAAGCGATGATGAGAAAGTTGTCATGTATATGAATGGTCTACTATATGAAATTCATGATGAGATGAGCATGATAACCATCTGAACCGTATAATATGCTTATCATATGGATCTAAAAGCTGAAGAGAAGCTGAGCCGAAATCAAGGTCAAAGAGGCCAAGGCAGAAGTCAAAGTAGAGGCAAGACAATTGCCCAGGACAGAACTCAGAAGCCTAAAGAAGAGGGGAATAAACCTCAAACTCAATCTGAGAGAGGAGAAAGGTCACAGGGGAGGAAGTATGCTGATAGAAATACTTTTCCTCAAGCCAAAGGAAGAGGAATAAGCAGAGGAGGTGAAGTGAAATTCTTTATCTGTGGAAAAACCGGACATAAATCCTATGAGTGTCCAGATAGGAAGAAAGATGGTGGTGAAACTCACATTGTTGAAGCTCAAGGATGGAATGTTGAGGCAAAATATGCCGAGGGAGGAATATCTTTGATGATGCGTAAATTTATCTTGAAACCGGAGAAGGAGGCAGAGAACCCATCCCAAAGAAACAGTTTGTTTCAGACTACCTGAAAAACCAAAGATAGGGTATGCAAGGTCACAGTGGACAATGGTAGCATAGATAATATTGTATCTATAGAAATGGTAGAAAAGTTGGAGCTGGAGACTATTGCGCATCCAATCCCATACCAAGTTTCGTGGCTACAAAAAGGACACCAAGTAAATGTCACTAAACAGTGTTTAGTTGAATTTAAAATAGGATGATATAAAGATGAGGTATTATGCAATGTCATTCCCATGGATGTTTGTCATCTATTGCTGGGTAGACCGTGGAAATATGATAGAAATGTGGTGCATGATGGGAGAAAKAACACGTACACTCTAGAGAAAAATGGTAGGACACACATGTTGTTGCCAATTAAGGATAAAAAGGTGAAAACAGAGATGAGAAAAATTGTACTTCTCATGAGTGGGAAGGAACTTCTTAAGGAAGTCAAGAAGAAGGAAGACACRCAATTCATTATGGTTGGGAAGCCCATAATTTCTTTGAACAACACTAGGATAGATGATTTACTAGAAGAAATACAGGAGTTACTGGAAGAATTTGTTGATATAGTAGTGGACGAACTACCTTGTTCGTTGCCACCTATCAGGAGTATAAGTCATCATATCGATCTTATACATGGAGCCAGTTTTCTGAACAAAGAAGCTTATAGGTTGACATCGCAGGAGAATGAATAAGTTAAGAGACAGGTCCAGGACTTAATGGACAAAGGATTGATTCGGGAGAGCTTGACTCCATGCGATGTTCCAACAGTGCTCATCCCAAGGAAGGACGGTGGCTGGAGAATGTGTATAGACTCAAGGGAAATCAACAAAATTACCTTCAGGTATAGGTTCCCATTGCCAAGAATGGATGACTTGATGGATTTCTTGAGTGGAGCAAAGTTTTTTTCAAAGATTGATTTGAAAAGCAGATATCATCAAATTAGAATGAGAGAAGGTTATGAATGGAAGACAACATTCAAGATGAATGAAAGGCTCCATGAATGGCTTGTCATGCCATTTGGCTTGATGAATGCACCCAGTACTTTCATGAGGTTGATGAACGAAATCCGAAAGGATTTTATTGGGAAATTCATCATTGTATATCTTGATGATATATTAATTTTAAGCAAAACTGACGCAGAGCATTTGAACCATTTAGCTGCAGTGATGAGAAGGTTACAACAAGAGAAATTGCTGATCAACATGAAGAAATCGTCATTTATGAGGACATAACTCATTTATTTGGGTTTTGTTATCTCTGCCAATGAACTGAAAATGGATCCGAAAAAGATAAAGGTGATTAAAGATTAGCCATCGCTGAAGAGCGTGTTCGAAGTTTGAAGCTTCCATGGTTTGGCTAGCTTCTACAAGAAATTCATCCAAAAATTCAGTGGAATTATCACACCGATGATGGATACGGTGAAGAAAAGACATAAATATTTTCACTTGATGGAGGAAGCGGAGAAGAGCTTCAACCTGCTGAAGAAGAAGATCACTGAGGAACCAATTCTGGTTTTGCCAGATTTCAGCAACACATTCCAAGTCAGGTGTGACGCGAGTGGATTTTCCATTGGAGCAGTCTTAATCCAAGACAATAGGTCGATCACGTATTTCGGTGAAAAACTGAATGAAGCAAATATTAAGTACTCCACATGTGACAAAGAATTCTACGCAGTCATAAGAGTGCTAAATAAATGGAGGCATTATTTGGTTCCAAAAGAGTTTGTTTTGTACAACAATAATCACGCTTTGCAATTCATGACTCGATAGGAGAAGTTGAACCAAAAACATGCTAAATGAGTTGAATACATGCATAATTTTACCTTTGTGATTAAGAATATTTCTGGAACTGCTAACAAAGTTGTTGATGCTTTGAGCAGGAAATGTTTGCTTATGCAAGAATTTAGAGTTAAGACTTTGGGTTTTGATAACCTCAAGGAAATGTATGGGGATGATCCAAATTTCAAAGAGGCATATGAGGCATATGAGAATCCAATTCTTAGGGACAGAAGCCAATGGATAGAGTACATGATCCAGGATGGACTATTGTTCATGGGAAATCAGCTATGTATTCCGAAATTCTCCATGAGAGAGAATTTGTTGAAGGAAAAGCATAGCGGAGGATTGGCTAGACACTTTGATCATGACAAAATGTTCTCAAAGTTGAATGGCTCATATTACTGGCCAGGGATGAGGACACATGTGAAGAAATTTGTGGACAGGTGCAAAATTTGTCAACACACGAAGGGAAAAAGGAAGAACGCAGAGTTATATCAACCATTACCCATACCCGAAAGGCCATGGGATGCAGTGATCATGGATTTCATATTAGGAATGCCAACGACATAGAGGGGATATGATTCAATATTTGTAGTGGTAGGCATATTTTCAAATATGGCACATTTCATACCATGCCAGAAAACCAGTGACACAACTCATATTGTGAACCTGTTTTTCAAGGAAGTCGTCAGACTTCACGGCTTGCCAAGGAGTATCGTTTCTGATCGAGATACCAAGTTCGTAGGACATTTCTGGAGGACCTTATGGAAGAAGCTGGGGACAAACTTGTCTTTTATCTCAACGTATTATCCTCAGATGGATGGATAGACAAAGGTCGTGAACAAGAGCTTGGGAGATTTGTTAAGGAGCTTAGTGACTGAACACCATAGTCAATGGGATCACATTCTTCCATAAGAGAAATTTTCTTACAATGATTCACTCAATAGAAGCACATGGCAGAGTCCATTCCAAATTGTATATGGGATGCAGCCAAGGGGAGTCTCTAAATTAAAATATTCAGAACAAGCTGAATTTAGGAGTGCTAGTGCAGAGGACTTTGCAGAAGGAATGAAGGAGCTTAATAGAAGAATCAAGGAGCGATTGTAGAATTCAAGTCAAGAGTACAAGCATAGAGAAGATCAACATAGGAAAGAACTTCAATTCGAAGTTGGTGATTTGATTCTTGTGCATTTGAGGAAGGAAAGGTTCCCAAGGGGAACATACAACAAACTGAAGATGAAGAAAATTGGATCGTGCAAGGTCATAAGAAAATTTGGGGCAAACTCGTATGAGATTGAATTACTCGATGGGGTTGGAATATCACCGATATTGAACTTCACAGATTTGTACCCTTACAGAGCTGAAGAAGCAGGAGCAGAGGGTGAACAGGAAGAAATTCCATGGACGAAACAAATGCCTGTAGCTGAAAAGCCACATATGGAAAGCATAATTGACAAGAGGGTTAGTAGAAAGACCAGGAGAAAATAATATTTTGAATACTTGGTCAAGTGGAAAGGACATCCAGTTGAAGATTCTATTTGGGAGGATGAAGCAGAAATTCGAAGACATGGACAGACCGTGCAAGAGCTCATGAACAGGAGTTCATGAAAATTTTCAAGCGAAGGAGTACGATGCAGGAGCATCGTATAAAGCCCAAGTGTGTGCCTAAAACCAAGGAGATAGTTGGATGTGCAGATGCAGTCAAATACATTTTTGTGAAAACGTTGAGAATTTCAAAATCTAAAACATTAATGTAATGGATGGGAGGAAAGTGCATTAGCATTTATGTATTGAAGATCCACACTGATTTTGAAACGTATGTTCCTATCCGCGGATGTAATGGGAATTTATGTGTGTTTAATGCAAGTAGGTAGATTTAATTTAATAGATTAGACAATTTTAGAAGCATAGGAGGGAAAAAGGATAATAGACACCCTCACCCTTGTATCATTGTAACATCATTTAGAATTCAGAAGATGTAGAGATGAACAGAGGAGAACAAAGAATTTTATGCATTTTTAGTTGTTATTCGCCATGTACAGGAGCACTGGAATTAATAGAATAAATATTTGATTCCAATCTGTGTGTTTGTTATGGTTGTTGGAACCACCTGTTAAATGGTATGTTGCAGGATTGTTTGTATTCTCTGTATGCATTTTTATTCAGTGCTATGTGCGTGTGTATGCTCTAGAATTCTATGTTGAATGTTTGAATTCTGGATAAGGGGAGAATGAGTTTCAGTTTTTTCTCTTTCTAAGAACTCTTGTAAAGAGTGCAATGGAGGGTCCGCAAGGAGTGCGTTGACCAAGCTCTAAGTTTCATCTCAGAAGTCTCGAAGGAGATTCAAATCGTGTCTTCATAGGCAAGAGTGCTAACAGAGCACAGAGTCATGCAAAGCGTGCGCAGGCTGGGAGAAGGGATCAAATTACTTCAAAATCACAGAGGAGTTGAAGAATTCTCTGTTGCAAAGAGTGCACAGAGTTGAAGACCCAAATAACCTAAGGTTATTTGAAAATTTTCCGCAAGGAGTGCATGCAAGGACCCTTTTGGAAGCCTAGAATTCGTAAGTGAAAGCTCAGAAGGGATAGAAATTTTGAAGAGTTCAAAGGGAGACGGAGGTCATAATTGTCTCACAGAAGTCACGTTCAGGAGGAGGGACGCCAAGTCACTTGGACAGAAGTCCATGAAAATTTGAATCGGACGGTGGAATCGCTTCAAGAGGAAGTGTCGAAGTCCCATAGGCCGTTGGATCTGATAGACCAACGGAGGGATTAATACTGGGAGTCTTTCAATTCCCATAGCTCAGGAGGAGTAGGGACCATTAGATCTGGGTCAACAAGGACCATTGATTCGTATGTGAATTTGCCATATCGGGGACCAAGAAGTGGAGTAGTTCAAGGTTGGACTCAAGAGTTGCGAACTATCGGGTTGTGAAATCCTGATACATCCAGGATCGTTGGATCGAGGGAGGCACACAACCGTTGATCTCGTGGAAAGTATGATTTCAGAGTCGGGGATCCATAGAGGAAGAGGAACAGTTGTTCGTTGTTCGCTCAAGTTACGAAAAACAAGAAAGTCCATGTGAACTGGTGGAAAGAACTCACCCTGTAAGTGCAGAGAACAGAGGTGACAGGTGAAGTGTGCCCACTGCTTTGGGTGGAGTCAACCTCCATTGACAGATCACGTTTCGAGGATTTGCAAGGGAAGAGCACGAGAGGTTGGTGCTCCAACTCGCAAAATCGCGAGTTGCAAAAGGTGCTTGTGTTAAGGCTTGGTTGTGATCATATTGGAAATAGGGATGAAGTGGGGCCTTACACCTTAAGCCCATTCACAATTTCATGTTTCGGCTATTGCCAAGAGCTGCAACATTACATTCGAAGTGCCCAACTCGTGAGACCCAAAATCCTTTGTGGGCTTAAACAAGGAGTTCAGCTAACCCTTGTCATGGTTTAGAGAAGCTCCTGCGTGGATCTTGGCCTGAGGGCAGGAGGTCTTCACCATTCAATAAAGAAGGTGAATATGAGAAATTTTCCAAGTCCAAGAAGTTTCATAGTCCAACAGATACAACAACAGTGGAGTTGTTGAGATCAGTCTCCAAGTGGGAGATTGTTGGTTGTGGAGCCTGATTATCTTCCTGATTCAAAAGTCTTTGTTTTCAGCCATGTTTATACCCCATGAAGACTTTACACCCAAAAATAATGTACACTCATCCATGTGGGGGAGTGCAGACGGGGGTTACCCTCCCTGCAGGGTCCGGGGGAAAGAGAGCCCCTGAAGAGGGTTTAGGGGATAACGTTCCCCGATGGGAAAATTTTCCTTGTAAATGTATATTGTAATTTCAATGTAAATCTGGACCATTTATTATAAGGTTGCATATCTAACGGTAGAAGTTATGTTAGGTTTTTATTTCCTAGAAGGCAACCCTCTTTTATGAGGGAAATGTATTGTGGCTATGGATCATAACGAATATTGATTTCTGAGAGAGGAGATTGTGAGAGAAATAATAGGAAGTTACAATGGGTTTGATGTAGGTTGTATCCATTCATTTGTTGGATAATAATAAAGGAAGGACCTGGCAATTTCTCTAGTGGACGTAGCCCACACTGGGTGAACCACGTATATCTGTGTCTCTATTGTATTGTGTATCTTCTGTGTTTTATTTCCACATTTGTTTTATTTTATTTCTCCGYGATCCTGTTTTTATAACACTAACATAGGCTCCATGGGGGATGGCATGCTCCTTGCGAGATGCCAAGAAATATGCAKACATGTGCCTATCCATTGGGATGATCGATCTCGAAGAATGCAACCAAACTCATCCTTCAAACTRAAAACTGAAACTGCACTACTTAGAACTAAATTCCAAACTGAAAATAAACTGACTACTGAAAACAAAAATTAAAACTACTGAAAGGATACTCAAAACCATGAACTTATTCCAAACACTCCTACCTACTAAACGAGACCATAAGATGCTCAATCAAGTGAATTCAAAGATATAGTGTAACCATGAAATCATTGTGTCCATTGTTTGACCTCCTTCCATGTGTTTCTTCAGGAGTGAAAGAAAAACCCTACTTAATGTAAAATCATATAAAAGCTTGCAATCATATTCAAATTTAACAAAATATGAAAACTCGGGCCTACTTAATGACTCCATACATACTTAAAAAGGGTCTTCAAAAGAAAGTAAATTGCTCCCAAAATAATCTAGGAAACTGTCACTCTGATCCAAGTGATTGACATGACATGGCATAATTCTTTCAGCTACATTTCTTCTTTCCTATTTGTCAATATGTTGGTTGTCACAAAGAAGATGAAAATTTTCATGAAACTACTGCAATGGAAGACTTTCTGAAAAATACATAGGTTTTTTGGACACTAGTTCATAATCATTTTCACTTTCAAACTGACAATTGACTAATGGCTTCAAATATGAACATATAAAATCTTCCATATAACATGCTACAGGATCATGAAAAACATGAGAAGATTGCATCTTTATGATGTTGTCATTTTGTTCCAGTAAACCAATGTGATTTTGCATCAGCTCACACTCCTCTGCTTCATTGATGACCTTAAAATTTTATTTCAACAACTTAAATGAGGAAAAACATAAAGGAAACGAGTTAACTTGATCTAGCTCACAACTTTCCCCATGTTCAATAACATAACTGTCATATATGAGCTAAATATTTTCATTGGAGTGTTGAAAAAGAATCATTTTCTAATGAAAAACATACAAATGATTTCTCTATAAAACCAACATCATAGACATCATCATACTCATCATATATAGGTAAATAAAAAACTTATACAATATCATCAACTAGTAAAATTGGGACAACTCATTCCTCTTCAACAAGTCGACTATGGTTTTTTGTAAAAACATCATTCTGAAATGAATCAGGATCTGAGACAAGTATTCCTTTTTCACGTTCACTCTCTACAAAAATATCATCATTGCAAATATTAAGAAAATTTATGGCATAATCAGCTCGTTGCTCATGCTGAAAAGGATCAGGATGCAAATTAGCTCCTTCTTGTTTATGCTCACTTGCATGCCATTCTTCAAGAAAACTTAGGACATAATCAACCTCCTTCTTATCAGGCACAATCTCTTGTTCCTCAACTTTCACCTTCTCATCCTAAAACTAATCCCATAACTTGCCACATGCTAAAAGGTTATCTTCTTCTTCTCGAGAATCAAAAAACATCTTTTGTAATGTATTAGACCCCCTCTCCATCAGAAGGAGAGAAATAACTGGATGAAAAGTTGTTGCATAACACAACGTAGTTGCAACTTTAGAGGGTTGAATCTCTTAATAAAAACTAAAAAATCTCCTATTGAACATAGAGACAGTTTCATTCCTTTGTCTCTCCATGGCATGAAATTCAGAAAGATGTTGAGCCAATGAATTTATCTCACCCAAAAATTTCAGAAATACATTCCTCAATTCCTCCCATGAACTAATTGATTCAAGCTGCAAATGCCTAAACCATTCATTATCTTCCCCTTGTAATTACTGAAAAAAATTTCTCATGTAAATCTCATCATGCTCAATTTCGAAAAGGTCTATGAAATGCTCAAAGGATCCAATGTGATTTTCAGCTAGAAGTTTATCAATTTCCCCATCAAACTTGGGAAGGTACATGTAATGCTTTAGAGAAAAATCATGAAGGAGATGGGGTAATTTTAATGGTCTATATCTGTGTTGTATCTAGAGGGTTGAGGCTTAAGTACAATAGGTATAATGTCTGCCTTAATCTCATGAGATTCAAAATAATAGTCATGTGCATCATATGATTCAAACGAAGGGTCTTGTTCAAGATCAAAAGTGCAAGGAGGATGTATATATACATTTTTTAAGGAAGAATATAAAAAGTGCAGATCTATGGTCATCATTTAAATGGAAAAAAACAATGGAAGAATCTTTTAATCTATTGAAGAAAACATAAGAGGTAACTGATGAAAAAGAATAAGATATCATGGAGAAAACTAAGTCTTGTGTACCTGGTTTTTCCATAATGTCCTTCCATATTTCTGTCAAATGAGCTCATCCTCCAGTCGAGTCTTTAAATTTGATTGAAACTTGATTAGAGTTTCCAGTTGAATGATGCAATATGTTCTATGTCACTAGCCCTTGTTCACCATCAAAGACTGGATCTAAGCTTTGTGATTTCTCCCAGGAAAAATCTTCAACTTCGTCCCCGACAATGGTGCCAGAAATGTTAGCACTAGAAGTTGTCCTTAGAATGATTGAAGGAAAATCTCAGTACCCATTTGATTCTTTAGGGTTAAATTGTTTTATGCTTGGTGGATCAACAAGAAAGAACAATAAAGAGGGAAGCAAACTATCTGTAGAGGCATTCCATTGGGCATGGAGTCATAACATTATGCAGATCAAAGGAAATCAAAATTCCTACCATACAAATACTTATGTGATGATAGATGGAGGTATAGGGAAGATAAAAAAGAGAAGAACATTCATCAAGACATGATCCTCTATGCAAAATAAATTAAAAGAATACTTGAACATAAATCATAAAAAGAGGAAAGCACTACAATTCATATGCAACTCATTAATCTTCTACCCATGGATATCCATTGATCCCCAATGTCTTAAATTCATTCAAGAAAAATGAAAATGTAAAATGGAAAACAGATAAAACATAATCTGATAGTAACAACTCTCATGAATATCTAATGGCATAAATGTTTACATCATATTCCAACATGCTTACAATTGAAAATACACACAAGTTTATGCTCCCTAAGGCCCCTCTTGGGTCTCTGAACTGAACCCCTTTACAATGTTTTTTCCCAAAATATATAGAATATCCTCTTTACAAAGTTGAGGGATCTGTCATCTTTAGACTTTTCCAAAATTATTAGTTACAAAAAAACATTAACAACTTTTCAACGAACTTCTGTATTCTAGGATTCATTTTTTGAACTAATTAATGCATTCAAATATCAACAAACTTCGTGAGTTTGGGTGGAAAAATAGATGATTCCTCGAGTCCTCATGGTGATTTGGCATGCTCCCTCCAGCTGGAAGTTGAAAAATTCTTGGTCTCAAGCTAATTGTGTGGTTTCACAACGTGGGGATAGAACTTGTTGTGAAACTATGCCTTCATCACTTTCGCATCGTCCACATTCACTTTGAAACCTATGTTTTAAACTATGTCAAATATCATGAAGGAATAAAATTTCTTGTGTTGCCTTCTAATCTAGATATGACCTTTTGTTGACAAATCCTTAGCTTCAAAATTACTACCAAGTGTTCGTTAGCACATGAAAATTTTGGGTTCATTGCAAAATGTTTTTTCAACTTTACTAATCCAACTACAAGTCAAGGCTCTTGGTTTCCAATGAGAATATCAGGCTTGACCTTAGTTCAAAACTATGCTTTCAAGATCCAAAGTCTTGATGGGGAGCTTACTTCTTATTAAATCCAAATATTTCAAAACAATAATAAAATAATTATAAAATATATATATTATATTATCATTTTGGTTTTAATATTTTACCTTTAGCATTGGTAAGGAGAATTATTGGCTTGGTTTTTGAAAAAGATTGGGTTTTCTTCTCAAATGAGTACCCCATTTCCAAGTCTATGAACTAAGTCACAACAAATCAAATTTTAGGTCCCAAGACCAAGCGCCACACCACCGAGGAGAGGAGAGTATAATTGCACAACACGTCGACTAAAGTTTAAATCATTAGTGTATATATACACCAAAAGTTGTGTTCTTTCTACCAATTTGGTATTATTTTCCCTAATGCAAAATAAAAAATGCCGAGCTCCCAAGTGGCGTAAGGAAGCTATAGAAGCATCCAAATGTCAAAGTGCTTAGTGTTTACTTAAGAGTTGAAATATATTTTCCGATGATTAATTGTGTTTAGATGATAGAGCACCAATTGTCAGGCACCGAGTTGATAGTTTTCAAGTGAGGCATTGAGGGGAATAGCTATAAACAATGCAAGGTTTGAGATCCTACAACTATCAAAAGGTTTTGTTAATATGTCAGCAGCTAGAAAATCAAAGGTAGCACCAATATTGCTAAGATAAATGTCCATGAGGTCGCTTTCACAAGGGTTTCATAGGAATGATATAAATTCAATTTATTTAGTTCATATCTCTCCTTTCTCGTTTTCGTGGATTATATCATCACTGAAATATTCGAGAGTATCCAGTTGAGTGATGAGGTTTTAGAACAAACATTTATGTCACGGTTGACACCCAGAAATGCTGCATCTATTGGATCACTTTTCAAGCTTCTTTATTAGTCGACACTAAATAAATTGTTGTTGTTGATGCAAATCAGGGATGGTTCGTGAGATTTTGTTATGGCAAGAAAATATGCTCCTTATATTATCTTTATGCATGAAATTAATAGTATAGGATCTTGAATGGAGTTTGGTACTAGAAAATGTGGAAGTGAAGTCCAACGAACTATGGTTGAGTTCCTTAATCAGCTTGATAGGTTTGAGTCATCAAATTGAATTAAATTGGAGCCATCTTTCCATCACCATCACTTTGTCTGTGACTTCTTCAATCGACATTAATAGTCCTTTGTGATTTGACACTCTTGGCCCTTGCACAGAGGATGGGCACAAGTGCCATTGGTGCTTCTCTTATTCTTGGAGGGGTGTTAACCTCTGAGAAAACTATTTCCATTAATCAAGGGATAAAAGACAAGATAGTAAGTGCAACAACCAACTATATGATAGAGGTTCATAGATTGGCACACTCACAGGGGCATACTAAACTTGAATATCCTGGCTTAAAATATATATAAGAAATGATGCTAGGGTCATCCACTTTCTAGTTTGCGCAAATTTTCTAACATGGCTTGGGGAATACAAGGTGAGATCTTGTTGGTGTAGGTGAATTGAGAGATTCTCCAAAATGCCTCCACAAGATTAATGTTGTTTGGTGGATGCACTGGTATGGCACCTTGCACACAATTGTGTGCCTTGAGAGTAGAGGCATCCACAACATAATTTTTATCACCATGGATATGTATTTCTACTGCATCGCATGTGATCAATTTTTAGAGATGTTTGGGTTTGTGAAGGAGGTATATAAAACATATGCCAAAGAATGTAATGTTGAGACTCATTCCAAAGAGATAGATTGTGCCATGTTCTCCATCAAATGAGCTAGTTGGTAAAGGAATTGATTTCATAGGGGAGAACACTTGGCAGTAATTTCAAAGATAAGGAGTATTCAATAGAAGGCCATATCCATATTAGAAAACAACACAATAACTTTTCTTTCTTCATGATATTTGACATAATTTAAAACATAGGTTTCACAATGAATTTGGATGTTGTGAAAGTGTTGAAGGCACCGTTTTGCAGCAAGTTCTATCCCCATGCTGTGAAACCACACAGTCAGCTTGAGACCAAGACTTTTTCAACTTCCAGCTAGAGAGAGAATTCCAAATAACCATGAGGACTTGAGGAATCCTCTATTTTTCCACCAAAATTCATGAATTTTGTTGATATTTGAATGCATTAATTAGTTCAAAAATTAAATCCTAGAATATAGGAGTTCGTTTAAAGGTTGTTAATGTTTTGTTGTAACTACTTATAATTTTAGAAAAATATAAAGATGACAGATCCCTCAACTTTGTAAAGAAGATATTCTATATATATTGGGAAAAAGAATTGTAAAGGGGTTCATTTCAGAGACCTGAGAGGGGCCTTAGGGAGAAAAAACTTGTGTGGCTTTTCAATTGTAATCCTAGTGGCACTTGATGTAAACATTTCTTCCATTAGAGATTCATGAGAGTTATTAATATCATATTGTGTTTTCTTTGTTTTCTATTTTACATTTGCATATTTCTTGAATGAATTTAAGACATTAAGGATCAATGGATGTCCATGGGTAGAAGATTCATGAGATGCAAAGGATTTGAAGTGATTGTCTCTTTTCATGATTTTTGTTCAAGTATTCTTTTAATTTATTTTGAAGAGAGGATCACTCCTTGATGAATATTCTTCTCTTTGTTATCTTCACTATACCTCCATCTATCATCACATAACTCTTTGTCTGGTAGGAATTTTTATTTCCTTTGATCTGCATAATGTTATGAATCCATGCCCGATGGAATGCCTCTGCAGACATTATGCTTCCCTCTTTCTTGTTCTTTCTTGCTGATCCACCAAGCATAAAACAATTTAACCCTAAGGAGTCAAACGGGTACTGGGATTGTCCTTCAAGTAGTCTAAGGACAACGTCTAGTTCTAACACCCACATGAAATGAGAAACCACACTAACAACAAAGGACATATCAGGTCGACTATGAGTAAGGTAAATAAGATTTTCGACCAATTTTCGATAGAGTGTAGCATTGATAAACGAGTGTTTGATAGTTTTTAGTAAGCTTCACTTCAGCCTGAAAAGGAGTGGAACAATTCTTTCAATCAACCATATTAAAATGTGTCAAGAGATCGATGACATATTTATACTAAGAAATGAAAAAACCGTCACATAGTGGTGACACTTGAAGACCCAAAAAATAATGCAGAGTGCCAAGATCTATCATGTCAAAGGAGTCGGAAAGTTGTTTCTTCAATCTAAAGATGAAAGAATTGTTATTTCCAGTAATGATTGAGTCATCAACATATACAACAATAATCAAATTGTTTCCATTCGAGTGGATAACATAAAGACTATGATTATATTCACACCGTTTGAAGCCAATCCTAAGAAATAAATTTTCAATATTAGCGTACCAGGACCGAGGAGCCTGTTTCAAACCATAAAGTGACTTCTTGAGTCTACATACCAAATTGGAATATGCCAAAAATATAGGTTTTTTTTCCATGTAAATTTATTCCTATAGGTCACCGTGAAGAAATGCACGCTTCACATCCATATGATGGACCTTCCATCCAAAGTGAGCAACAAGGGAAAGAATCAAGCGAAGAGTTTTAATGTATTCAACGGGGGAAAAGGTTTTAGTGTATTCATTTCCTTCTTGTTGATAAAATCCCTTCATGACTTGGTGTGTTTTATGTCTCTAAGCAACACCTTTAGAGGTAAATGTGGTCCTGTAAACCCATATGCACTTCACAATGTTATTTCCATGCAGTCGAGGAACCAAGTCCCAGGTTTGATTCTTCGACAAGGAATAAATTTCAATCTTCATGGCCTATTCCTATTCGGGTCGTCCTTCGACATATGAGTAGGTAACAAGATCAATTTTTTCAAGAACATGAGTCATTAAGGAAATGATAACATGTTTCTTATGCCTTCAGGTTTGTTGTCTGCAGGAGGCATCACCAACATCAGGTCCAATGGATTCAAGTGTCCCAGAAACCCAACAAAGTAGGCAATAAATAGGTGAAATGTGGCTTAGTTGAGTAGGTTTATTATAAGTTTGAGGTTATGTAGCCATTGGACCAGTCGAAACAAAAGACATTGGACTAATCGAATCAAAGATCAATAGTCAAGTCAAAATAGGAAGAAAGTTTGATGGATTAGTTGAAGGACTTAAGAGGGGAGCATGAGAGCCAAAATATGAGACAACATCAAAGGGAGAATCTTGAAACAATCCAGAAGAGCCATTCAACAACTTAAATCTGGAATACTTCTCATCAAAATGAACATTATATCGAATAATAATTTCTCTTCGGATAGGATCAAATAGCCTATAGGATATCGACTCTTCAAAGTATCCCATCATGATGTAGGCATGACTTTTTAAATCCAATTTATTTCGATAATCATTAGGAATATGATCCCAGGAAATATATTTGAAGAAACGAAGGTGGCCAATATGAGGTTTCTTTCCCTACAATCATTTGACAGGAGTCATGGAAATAAAAACTTGAGTCGATATGTGATTGAGAATATAATTGGCACAATACAATTCTTCATCCCAGAAGCAAGGAGGAGGGTCCTTATCCTACAGAAAACATATATCCATTTTGACCAATGTCTAATTCTTGAATTATGCAACTCCATTATGTTGAATTGTTTGAGGAACCGACTGTTTCCAGTCAATAATAGATTGAAGTAGGTATTCTTCAAAGGGTTGATTGACATACTCACCACAATTTTCTGATCTCAAGCATTTAATGGGTTGACCACATTGCTTTTCGACAAAGGCCGAAAATTATTTCAAATTATCAAAGACAATATTTTTATTCTTCAGGAAAAATACCCATCTGAAACGAGAGAAATAATCAATGGAAGTTAAAATGTACCTTGTTTTTGGACAAGCATTTCGAAGAACTATGTTTTGAGGGTCCGAGCAAAAGCAAGAAGGACACCAATTAGGCATGAAAACGTATATAGATGCTCAAAAGTAGGAAGAAAAGTAGTCGGGAATACAAAAGAAGAATGCAAGAGAAAAGATAGGAAAATCACACTCGAGCAATGAGTTGTCATAGGGTTTTGGGGATAAGCGAGTAGGGTTTTGAACCCTAAATTCTATGTATAAATATCTAATGGGTCTGGTAGAATAGTTTGTTTATGTTGAGTGAATATGAGGTTCAATTTGTGCTGAAATTTGAGATAATGATAGGTTGAGGTTGAGATAATAGACTGATATTGAGAGAGAGATAATCTATGTATCAAGGTTATGAAGGTTTTGCAGAGTGAGGCTTGCACTGCAGAGTGGCTAAGTAGGATGGGGAAGGATAATATGATATATTTATTGTAGCACGGTGAACAAACCTGAGATGAATTTCATGAAGAATAATAAATAAGCCATTCATTTTCGACGTATCCCAAAGTTTGGGTGAACCACGTTAAATTCTATGTCTGAATGTATTTTTATGTGATTGTTCATGAATGTTCTATTTATGTATAACTAGATCTAGATCTTTTTATTATCTGATTGATGCAAAATAATGATGAATGTTATAGTAAATAGTTTATGTTTCAATCTGTGTCACAATAATGTTGCATAGTTAAAGTTTACTAAGTAATCAAGTGAAAAGGGAAAAATAATATGATGCACAAGGTAGATAAGCAGGATTGAACATGATGAAAACCTCTCATCCCCTTGTCCCTGCAGAAACTCGGTTCCTGCAACCATAATAGATGCCTTAGGTGAGACTTCACTTGCATGGAAGTGATGCCGAAAATGATGGTTTCTAGAAGGTTTGTTGGTAGAATAAACTAAACCTAGGGTCTTACAACCGCATGCCAACAAATGGTTTTATTATTGGGACCCAGAATCTGTGATTGAGGGAATGTTTTGGAGGCCAACTAAGAAAGAGATCATTGAATGGATAGAAAGGAAGGAACGAGAATTTGTTCAGAAAGAGAATAGAAACCTTGGGATGAGAAACGAGCAATGGATGCAAAGGTATGTGTACACAAAGTTGCATGAGACTTTATTTGGTGAATTTTCGATTATCTTAATTGAGTGGCTAGAAATATTAGTGGAGAATACTGGAAGGTACTGAATTGTAGCACTGAGAAACTGGAATCCTGAGTTTGTAAGACATTTGAACTCTGTAAGTAACAAGACTTCCCACACCATTTATTTATGGTTGAACAATATATTTGGGGGTTATATTATGAAATTTGTAGTGGATTGTACCCAGTCATACAAAGTCACAGAGAGGGATTTCTTTAAGGGTTCATGAAGAAGGTTTATGAAACCATTGGGAACTTGGATAAAGATGTTTTTGTGCAACAAGTGTATTATTACAATGGAGTATTATTTCTAAGGGGATTCACTTCCATAGGGTAACTGGGGGATTACAAGAGGATAGTCTAAAGGTAATAAAAAATGAAGGAATAAATGAAGAAGGAAGGAATGGATTGAGGATTTAGAAGAATGAAGAAGGTGTATAAAAAGAAGAAAGAAGTTTGGAGTACTATGTAGTGGAAGAAGGTACAAGAGGTTTAAGACTAGGGCTGAGAAAGGGCTGAGAAAGGAAAGCTTCATAGTGAGTTTGAGAGGAGAGGACCCTTTTAGTACAAGGAAAATACATTTTAGCGGAGGTTATAGAGAAGGTTTCTAGTGTTACAAAATTGGCAAAAAAAACTATGCTACAACATATGTTATTTATAGCAGATGTTTTTGTGGATATTATAACACAAGTTTATTATAACTAAAAAAATATGGGCGGATAGAGGTGTTAGAAGATGTTTAGAAATCGTTGTTTTTGCATAAGGCACAAGCACCAATGCATACATACACCTACAAAACTGGCGTTGTCCACTTAACTTCAAGAACCGGGGCAGTAAAATATGAAAGCAACGGGGCAGTAAAATATTTAAGCACCAGGTCGTTTGTCTTATAAGCACCGTGGCGTTAAAAAAAAATGCACTGGGAGAGTTAAAAATTATTAATCACTGGGGATTTCTTCAAAGAACGCATCGATGCATTATTAATAAGAAGGCACCAATGTTGTCTAAAATAATATGCACCGGTGCGTTACAGGGAAAAACGCCCCTGTGCATTAAAAATCGAAAGCATCGATTCTTTTCTGTAACAAACAAGACATAGTGCTTATTAATAACACAATAGCACCGATGCATATCAATAACACATATGCACCAGTGCTTCGTATAATATTAATGCACTAATGGCCACATTTTTAATAAAATTTTGTGGTATTAAATTAATATTGAAACCAGTGCTAATTGATTACATAAAAGCACCAGTGAGAATTTCATATGAAACACATATGTGATTTTTAATATTAAATTTTTCGATGAGATTAATAATTAAAATACACTGAGAAACATTGACTTGTGATAGTGCAATTATTGTTATTTTTTAATTTTATTATTTATCAAAAAATTTACATATATCTTATATTTTGATTAGTGAATTTGGATATGATGTTTGGATTAATTTTTTATATCATCATATTTTGCATCTCTTCGTTATAATATTTAGTCATCCATATATTTAATCAATGATGTAACATTTCACAGTGACATTGAACAAAACAATAGAATAAATTAAAACATATTTTATTATATGAATAAGAGGGTCTTTGTCATACAAAATGGGACACTTATCGGTAATCCCTTCTCTTTCAATTGGGACACTATGTCCATTACATTAAACAAAAATGTCTGATTTTCACAAACAATTATTTCAAAAAAATACAATTGCAACTTGCATTGATATCCAAATATATTGGTCATGATTCTTCACTTGAACTGTTGTTAATGCTCACGCTACTTCCATGCCTTGGGTTATTTTGTTGAATGTTTGGTTGATTTTATCGATTGTTTTGTTCTTCTTGAAGTTCCATCTACAAACATAAAAATAAACTATAATGAGTCTATCTACATTGGTGAGAATAATCAAAATTGAAATAAATAATATATATGAATGTAAATTGAAAAGTGACATACCTCCAAATCAAGAAGTGACTCATAAATCATACACATATGTTCAAAATCAAATCTCATGCCTTGTTTCAATGATCCAGATTATTTTTGGCACGAAATGAGAGCATAGATGTAATAAAAAAATGCACAGAGATATCGTGGATATCCAATAATATAACATAAATAGAGCAAAGATGCAACCTTAAAAACAGAGATACAATAATACATGATTTCTATTAATGAAAGAAATGTACAAAGACTGTAAAAATACAGAGTGGAAGACTCGTTAGAATGGTGCCAGCTTATCTTTGAGAAGAGATGTGACAGCTACTCGCATTCACAAGAATATGATTTCCATGAGGCTCTGAAGGCCTTTTTACAATAAACAGGAATGTCAAAAACCCTAGACATCCAAAAAGCTAACCCTAGGAGATGAAGCGCCAAAAGTCATGTGGGCCCTTTTGGGGTAAATTGGTACATCAATTTACCGAGGTCGTAACGTTGGCATACTATATCCATTTGATGCATATGATACATCATTAGAAACATTTGTCTGAGGACTAGTACTGTTGGTAAAAAATATCATGATAAAATATTAATTTTTGAAGGATATATGCCAAAAAAACGTCGTTTAGGGCCTCAAAACAGCTCTAGAATTTTAGGACCCGAAAAACTACAAAAAATAGTGAATTACCAAAATTGCCAGAAATTTGTTTTGAGCCAGTTAGAAAAGGTGGGTGGCCACCAATATCCACCTAGATCATGCAACAATTATTCTGTTGGCTCAGTTCCATACTTTATTTCGTGCAAGTTTTATACCTCATAATAAATCATAGATTTAATATAAAGTATTATTTTTGTTTCATTAATTATAAAATGATGGAAGTAAAAAAGAATAGATTATACTTACAAATTCGACAATTAATTTTTGATATGCCAACATATACTCACAACCCTTAATTAACCCAATGCCAAACAATTTTTCTCATGGCTCTTCTTTGTATGTTAGCACCTGTTTGAAGAAATTCAAGGATGGTTGTCGTAAAAAAACTTAAAATTTCCAAAAAAAAAAACTTAAGTTGTTATAAGGAAATAAAAATTACTCACAAACTTTGCTATCAACTCTTTTCTTCCTTGTCATCTAGTTTTATGTGAAGAATGAGTTCCATTTTCTTTTCTTTTTTGTAAGAGAATATTTGAAAATTAATATTTAATGTATAATTAATTATTTGTACCTAAAAGAAAAATTCAATGATTAAATACATTTGAAGCACATTTTTTATTTGAAATCTAAAAGAAAAATTCAATGATTAAATACATTTGAAGAACATTTTTGTTTAGATGTCTCCTCCTATGAATTATGTCCAATTTGACCATCTCCCAGAGCCACACTTTTGGACATTCCCAACGTGGCATATTTCTCAGAGATCATCTCGTTGGTCCTATTTTGCCATAATTTCCAAAACAATATGAAATAG
Source organism: Picea sitchensis (assembly GCA_010110895.2). Lineage (NCBI taxonomy): Eukaryota > Viridiplantae > Streptophyta > Pinopsida > Pinales > Pinaceae > Picea > Picea sitchensis. Next base: position 54,118 of record SNQJ01S0000624.1, read on the forward strand.
CATTATATTGATATATATGAAAACTAAATATCACAAAGTTGATATATTAATAAACATTACTTGTAATATATATATATATATATATATATATATATATATATATATATATATATATATATATATATATATATTCAAAAAGTGTTTTTAGAATATTGATTTTTGAATGATTATTTTTTGTTGTTGTATGTTTTTTCTATTGCAAGTCTGACATGTCTCCTTGACCATTGCTCGAGAAAGGCTTCCTGCAGTTTAAATATAACCTAGTTCTTGGAATTGTTGGATTGATTTCTATATTGTAAGTGGAATGTAGGTCTATAAGTTTGTTCCACTATATACCTCATAGTTTTGTAAAAGTTCCCTCCCCTTTGATTAATCTCCAACACCACTCCAGATGAGCTAAGGACCAATTCATCATCATTTACATCTTCTATATTAATTAGTTTTGTATTGATATGACAAAATTTTGTTCCCTCATTCTTGGTGCTTGTAGAACATTAAACATATGTAAATTAATATATTGTTTGAAACATGTCATCTAATATTTCTAAGTATATTATTAATGAAAATTAAAAAAAAAATCATATTGAATAGTATTTTTTCATTCACGTGATTCATCCCTGCAATTTTTCCAACAAGCTTTTATGCTCTTATACACTTAGATCAGAAATAATGTTATCGATCTTCCTCATTTTGTGGACCTACATGACACACACTAACCAATACATATTATTTAAACTTACATATAGTTAAACCATATTAATTTTGTATAGAATTTATAGAGAACCTTCCTTTTCTGTTTTTTCGGATGTGTCGTCATTGTGTCAACCAAAATTATTCTTATTTGAACTCTTCTCACTCATATTTTTATCAATATGCAACCTGTACTATTCAATACAGAAATTATTAAATATATTTTATAAATAAATTGAATAATTTTCAGTGAAAAAAATCATTGTAATTGGTGTGCTTTTTATATACAAAGAATTGATGCATTTATACATAAAATGAATCGGTGAGTTCCATACAACAACATGCACCGAACAATTTAATTTATTTTTAAAAATATTTTGAATTACAGCAGTGCGATATATATAGAAGACATCACAATGACTACAATAGAAAACAAAAACATAGCAAAAAAATTAAACATTCATAAAAAAAATAAAAACAATAGAAAAATTACACACCGATGAGAAGAAAAATTAAAAACATTATGTGACAACATTTTCTATGTTGTTTAGATGAGAACATCGACGATGATTTTTTTTATGCATCGTATTTTTTAATTGTTTTTAAAAATATGGCTTAATCGATGTGTTCATTATACAAAAACACACTAGTGTGTTTATGTCGAAAAGGCACACTGGAAAAGCGAAAAATGCTTTAAAAAAACGTCAATTCAAAAACCATTTAAAAAAATAAAAATAAAAAAGGCATATGGCCGACTGCGTTTGAGATTCGATGCAATAAGTGGTCCCTTTGAATCACATGCCAAAAAATTATATATATAAAAACTAACCCATTAGATCTAAAATACCTAAAATGAAAATCCCTAATTCTGAAGTGATAGAGGGAGTTAAACCCTAGGGTGAAATTTTTCATTCACGTAAGGAAAAAAAAACAAGCGTTTAAGGTAAGTATGATATATATTTTTATTTTTTTTCTAAATAAAGGTCATATTTGAAGCCTGTTAAGTTAGTTGTGTTTTTACTTCATTGTCTTATATCTAATGCTTGTTGTGATGTCCATCGTGCTATAAAACTTAGCAAAATACTTCAACACTTTTTTTGTAATAAAACACCTACAAAATAAACACCAAACAACAACTACAAACCCTTGTTCTTGGCTGAATTTTTTTAGGAACATTACAAACTTATAATTATATTTAAGCATATAGAGGCATGTCATTAGTAGGTTATGGACTTCTACAAGATACTGTCAATTAGCAGATCTACTCTGAATTAGCATTATTATGGACTCTACTTATGAACTCTATCTTCCTGTCCTATAGAAAGTTCAAGACCCAACTCCAATGTTGATTATAGATCTACTTCTAGAGGATACTCTGAATTAGCATGATTATGGACTTCTACAAAAATGGACTTCTGAATTAGCATGATTATGACTGATTGCAATGGGGTCAGTTTAGAGTTGCAGTTGTATCATACATACAACAAGGGTCTTTAGTCACCTTCAAAAGTATTTTTATATTCTCATCTCTATAAAATGTGGGTATATTTCTTATTTTTTGTGGATCAATGTGAGAGTAAGAGAGGTCATATATGATTCACATGCACACTGAGAGTTTGTCATCAGTGCAAATCATAGAAAGAAAATCTTGCATCGTTGTTACTCTATGGAATCGACTCACACAATATCGAGGTCCTATTTTGTGGAATATTGTTGTTCTTCCTTAACTGGAGTCATACCCTAACCTTGTGGATGTGGGCCTATTGTGATTATTTTATCCAAGTCTGTGATTATGAATTTGATTTTGGAGGTCAAAACCCTGGATAATGGTCTTTCTCATTATAAAGAGTGATCTAATGATGCAAGAAAGGTGATCGATTTGGTATTATAAGTCTATGTTCTGATTATCCATTGGAATCAGAGGTCAAATCTGTCGATAAGTTTTCTATTCGAAATTAGAGGCTGCTAAGCTTGTTAAAATCAACGTGGTCACATTTAAATGAGTCCATTGATTCTATGATAAATAATCGATGCATGGTCAACACAAGGGAGGGTACTAACAAGCCCTAGCATGAAAACCCAATCGATCATTAATCTTGGACACAGAACTTGCAAGCATCGAGCATTAAATTCCTTGGACGTAGGATACAAGAAGTAGATCGAAGGCCTATAAGTTTTTCTTTGATCTCTCCCCTTGATGAATATGTTCAACTCTCTTATTTAATTGAGTGGCATTGGTCTCTCTATCTAGTGTTAATGCAACTCTATTGTCACATCTTGGGATAATGACCATAAATAACTTGTCCAATTTGTCAATCTGATCTACCACATCCTGGTGAAATTTGACAACCTTGCGTTGTATGACATTCCAATTACCTATAACTTGCAACATATATGTTGACAATAACATGCCACAATTTTTGTGTCCGTTATGAAATTGTGCTCTTATATATAGACATGATTAAGATATTATAAATTCAATCACAAAAATTGCAAAAATTAGCCACAACATGTTGATATGAGGGATGTATCTTGTGGGAACCAACCATTTGTAGGATGACAATTCTTTAGGATACATGTGAAAATGATAGCTAGACAAAGAAGGTCTACAGGGGAAAAAAGTAGAATTCAACAAAATTTGAATTTGATGAACTATTTTAACCCTTCCCTACAAAAGGAAATTCCAAAGTTAAAAAATTTCCTACATTAAAGAGTACAAAATTAGAGGGGCAGGAATCAAGGCCAAAATAGCTTGGGTGGGATCAAGTGATGTGGGATACAAGTTTGTTCCTAAGGATTTATGTAGCATACCCACACCCACATCCATTGGCTATCAGGGCACCCCATTAAAATTCCCTTCATCATTCCAAATCCAAATCACCAGTTGTGAGTCAAATTTGGCTTCCCCCAGGCACATAATAGATTTTCACATGAAAGACAATTGAAGAATTGACATTGTATGAAATTTGCAGTAGAATTAGCAATGTTTTACCAGAAGCTTAAGGGAAACCCATGTAGAATTGATACCGATAATTATTAATGGGATTCCATCACATAGAATATATATAACATATCTTCACATAAATTCATACCATTTCTTTATAAAATTAATATGAAGAACAAAAAATCAATAATTATGTATCGTATATGCAAAAATAGATATTTAATACACACATCAAGACAACACTTATATTTATTCAAATCAATGTCCACACAACCAGTTATTGAGGAGTGATTCACCACCCAACCATATTAATCAACTATGGATTCCATCCCCAAGACAGGGCATGATACCACAGAAACTCCCGTGGAATCTAATTTCACCCAGTGTTGACAGTGCCAAAGAATGTAGACAAACCATACATTTACCATATTTTAGTACTAGTTGCAATAGAGTCTGAGGAAACTATGCTGAAAAACGAATATCATTGTCTTGCCATGAAACATAGCCTCCATAGAAATGTACATGAGATACATGATCTTAGGTTGTGACAACATTGTTGTGAGTTTATTGTTTTGATGTCATTTAATGAATTATATATAGAATATTTAGAAAGCATTAGAGCCATCTATAACCCATAATATAGAAGAATATATGCACCAGGAAATTCCCAAATTTGATCTCCAAACTGTTGAATAAGTGACTTCCCTATCTTTTGTCTATTAGTAGAACTCCTAGAATTAAACATCAAACAAAATTGTTTTTTTAGGCTCCTACACTGGTTTCGGTTTTGTTTGTTGGTGTCATTTCTGCTTGTTATTGAATGCATCCGATGCTCATTTTGGGGTTCAATTCACTTGCAATGTATTCCCTTTTGCCTGTTTATGAAGCACAAACATTGATAAAGTAGGTTGTTGTAATGCTCATCTCCACTAGTATGGGTATAAAATTCCAAATTAGAAGAAAGGTTAATTCTTATCCTCATGTCAATCAACCTCAAAGAAGCATTTAAATTCCCTGCAACTTACAGTTTCATCTATTTCACCTATTCCTTTAGTTGTTTCTAAGATTGATCTTTTCCATCTCCAAGTCGTTTTCCCTCATTTGACTCAAGACAATTTCCCCAATCATAGGAAGCATAGATTGTGAATGCCACTGCCTCTTTTGTTTAAGATATTGCAACAACTAATCTACCTATAAAACAATACATTTAGAATGATTTATTAAGGCCCTCATGGATTCAATTAATATGAATTAGAATTATTTAGAATGATTTTATAAGATGAATTATGTTTGTCTTTTATAAGAAATTACAGTACTTAATCATTTGATCTAGAGCATCAATATTAAATGAATTCCAAACCACTATCCATCAATTAAGTACATGCAAGTTACAGATGAAATGAAATAAAAACATGGAAATGCATACATAAGAGAGAAGCACACACTTCAAATCATCAACACTAGAATCTTCGGTAAGAGAATTTTTGGACTTCTGATTGATATTCCATTAAAGCTCAAAATTACAAAAATGCTCAAAGGTGTCTCCTCTACACTTTATTGCCAACCATTACTAATAAAATTACAAAAATATATAGGAATAAATCTTCCCCAAGATGAGGAGGTTGATTTCAACCATTTTTCCAGAATTAGACTTAGTTACAAAAATATAGTAACAAATTCAAAACTGACTGCCAGAAAATAGGGAATTGTTTTGACTACATTAAATACATAAAAAAAAAATCCAAAATATGAATAGTCCTCCTTATTCCTTTGAGTTGTAGAGTTGATGTGAGTCATTGGTACATCTGGAGATGGTTGGTAGTTGATTCATATGTTGACCTATGATGATATGGAGCTCACTAGTTGTCTATGTCACAGTTCTGTAGCGTGCAGCTGCAACTTGCTACACAAATGTGAGATACAAAATTTGCGTAGCAAGGTTGCACAACAAGTATTATTCTCAAGTTGTCTTCACATAGTTGATGATTGTAAGGTATTTGGAGGTTGGAATTAGTTTTCTAAATGTTCCAAATGATGTTGCTGAGTAGTGGAAACATAAATGTCCCATCCAAATATTTCCATATGCTTTAAACTTCAAAAATCAAAATGCTTTAGAGCCATAAAACTTCAACTTAATTCCATGAGCATAAATTGCATTAAACCTAATTTTGATGAAGCCTTTGCACTTTTCTCAAAATTCCATATGAATCCAAACAATATTTTATATCATGAAAACCCATCTTTGCAGTAAATGAAACCTACAACACTTTTATAGCATGCCCACACTATGCAAGTTCCGCTTCTTGTTCTTATTTAAGAAGAAACTATCATGACCTGATCAAATCAACTTTATAGGATGACTCATCATGCATATGATAGAGCTAATCATCATACATAATCCTTGAACAAAATTTGACACACATAAAAAATATTCAAGATAGATGCATATTAGGGTTTCAATCTTTTACTAATAAAAATAGTGTAATACCAAAAAGAGAAAAATTGATGAATGCCAACCCAAGGATTTCATACTTCAGCCACCTCTACAAGAAAATCCAATTTTCTCTTAGCTTCATCTTTAATCTCCATCTATTGCAGTTTATGTTTTAAAGCTCTATTTTATTTCCTCAAGGACAAGTTTTGTTGGTAAATGTGCTTGAGTTGTTTGTGTAAAGGTAAAGACCTTCTTACCATTCTTTTGTTGTTATCAATGCCCTCATGACACTATTCAATGTTTTCAATCGCCTTCTTGATACATGCTATTTGTTCTTCCCTCAATTGGATAATAGTATCTTGTTCTTCTCTTAAATGATTTTTGATCATTTTAATTGTCCTCTCGCCTTCTCCGGGTGAAGTCTACATATTTTCAATTACTACAAGTTGATCTTGTGCAAGTATTTATTTTGCAGGGATTTTGCATTGAGGTCAACATTCTAGCTAAAGATCTTAGTTGGGAGCATGCCTATTTTAAAGAAATATTATTTGTGGAGGAAGAAAACCAATAATTGGGAAAATACAGTGGGAAGGAAAAGAAGCACATGCGAGGAAAGTATGCAAGGCGTGCATGCAGGAAAACCTAACTAAATTAGGGTTAGGGTTTTTGTAGGAGATTTTAATGGCCAATGAGATAGAAAACTAGTATAAATAAGTACCTAGGAGGTCTAGGTCGTGGTGGTTGTTGAGTTGTTGTCGTGTATGTTTGGTTGCTAAGTTTTGGTATGTGAAATCAAGGAAACTATTGTAAATTTGAATACCATTTTTGTAATTTGTTGAGATGTAGGGAAGAAAAGTAACTAGACCTTGAGGGTTAGGTCAAAAGGTTGAGGATTCTAGTGCGACCTAGTCAACCTCACAAAGGTTGTGGAGTTTATTTTGTGATTATATGAACGGAGTTCTAGTGTGAGCGACACCATATATTGCAGAACCATAATAAATGAGCATGAGAAGCCAAATATTTGTGGTCATAGCCCAAGAGGGGGTGAACCATGGTAACAACTGTGTTATGTGGTGTGTTGATTGAATAATTACTTTATGTAAGTTGTTAATTGATGAATGAAGAATTATGTGAGATCTATTGTATGTTAGATTTGTTAGAATGAATACATAAACTTAATAGATGAATGTGTTAACACATAGAATTGATTCTCCATGTCACCATCTATCCGTCTAAAGTGTCAATTCAAAGTTGGTTGTATGTGCTACCAACTAACTAGGAGAAGTTCGTAGCGTACTCTAAGTACTTTTGTTTGTCATCATTTGGAATCATTGTATTAAAAGATCATGACAAAAGAGATTGCATCGTTTTTAGTACCATCTTTAACCAAATTTCTAGGGATTATGTCATAGATTTCATAACAGTTTCCTCAAAGTTTTCTTTTGTGTTTGAATTTGGCACTACAAATGGGTAGAAAGGCATTGCGAACTCCTGAAGAGGAGGGTTGGAGGTTAGGTTACTTGCAGACAACCTTGTGAAAATTCAAAGATACTAGCATCAAACTGAGGGCCATCATGTACTCTATGAGATTTTGTGTCCTATTTGAAGGTCGAGAAATGGGTTTCACTGCTTTGTTTTTCCTTTGGCACTGTGAATTGGCACTGCACTGCAAACTGGATGACAGGGGGGTTGTGAACTCATTTCCTATAGAATTTTCTTATACATATTTGATCATAACTCCAAAACGGTGATCTGTATTTTTATGACATTTTTTGTGGAGGAGCATGATAATGGCATTGACTTGTTGACAAAATTTCAGCCTGACCCAGTTTGGCATTCAAGAGATATAATTAAAACACCATTGCACTACAAACTGACACTACAAACTCTTTGTTTCACATAGTTGTTGGATATTCGCTTTGTTTGGAGGTTGTCACCCATCAAGGAGGGTTCAAATGAGTTCTCAAAGATTAGTTAGATGTTAAGGGACACCTGCACCTAATAACTAGCTCCATTAAGACCTCAGGTAGTGAGTTGGAAACAAATTTATTAATGACTTCCAACAACTTCCTGAAAACTAGCAATTTGTTGGATCCTTGTCACTTTGACTGTTGCCACCTATATCCAAGGCCTAGAATCGAGTGGAAGAGATGGGTTTCGACCTCCTAAGCATATTTTTTATGTTATTTTCTATTTAATGGGTGAGATAAATCAAGAGAAGGGTTGGAAAGGAGTGATAGAGACTCATATTGTTTACACTGTCTATGTAGCAGAAGAGTACTTCGTACTGTATGTATTGGACTTAATATCCTTTGAATAATGGAAGTCATTTATTTTTCTTATCATCTTATTTCTGTCTAATTTTGATTATATTCCATTGAAAGATTCAGTTGACTTAGTCATAGATTTATTGCAATAGAAGATCTATTGTGGTACTTGTCCAAATATATCATATTTTTCATCATTGATTATGCGAAGATATTATTTCAGAGAGTTATTCCTTATATGTCTGTCATACTACCTGATGTAATGATAGGAATTTCACATCCTTCTTATTAATTCTTCCACCTACTCATCCTATTTTCTATAACCCTGATCAAAGTTATTCAGAGCCTTATTTTATTGTGAATATTATATGAAGTAAACTGTGATTGACATTCCTTTTAGAGTCTTTCATCCATTTTCCATTTACTACAAATTTTATCTTCCACACTTTGATGGATATTGGGCTTGCACTCAGAGAAGTCCAAGTGTGACTCTCAGTGATAACATTTTTGGAATTGTTATCAGGGAGAGAATAGTGAAGAAATCTTCCCTAAGAGAATGACATTGAGAAGATCTAGCTCTTGATGGTAGACAGGACCAAGACACAAATTTTGACTGCAATATTCTACCTGGTGACTCCACAATCAAAGGCTCCATTGGAGGAAAGATCCTATTGACATAAAATGAAAATATGGAAGGGAAAAACTAGGTATCAAGTCATTGGTTTTCTCCATGAAATTTTGTTCTTCTTCATCAGTTCATTCATGTCTTCCCATTTACATATAAAATAAATCATCCTTTGCTTTGTCTATTTGGATGATCATAAGGCTTCAATTATATATCCCTCTTTGGAAGAAGAAGGTATGCATTCTTCCTGTGTTGTAGATGTTTATCATGTCTCTTCACCTCAGTATATTGAGAAGAATGAAGTCCATATTTCAATCCCTCCTGAAATTGATCAACCCTATAGTCATGGGAATTATGAAGTTGATTTACCTCCTAAAGTCTTTGTTATACCTTGCAATCATATTATTAAACCTCATTTTCATCCCACCGATGCTCAATATAGAATTAGAGAGGAAAAAATTAAACCCTTTAGGATGCCATCTAACCTTCATCCTTACCCTCCCAACATTGTTGAGTATCTTCCTCGGTTTACTAGCGAAGATCATATCACTGTTGAGAAGCATTTGGGATCCTTTGAGAACATAGTTTATAATTTTGAAATAATATATGAAAATGTCACCATGAGGTTATTTTAAAAATCCTTGGTTGGGGATGTTGATTTGTGGTTTAAAGGTCTGGAAGTTGGTTCCATTATTTCATGGATTGAGTTATATGATGCATTTTTAAGACACTGGGGAGAGAGAAACTCCTTTGATTAGCACTTAGATGAGTTGTGTGATTAGAAGAGAAAATAAGATGAAGATCTGACCACCTTCAATCGGAGGTTTCATAGTATTTATCACATCATTCCTATTGAAATTCGTCCTACTGAGGTTGCTTTCATGGTACAATATACAATGGAAAAACATCCCAATCTATTGATATACCTTAGAGAAAGAAAGTCACCATCCTTGCAATAGATATTTGTTGATGCAGAGGAAGTGGAGAGTAATCCTCAAGCATGTACACAACTCTCTTGTCAGATCTTGGACAATTTTTTGGATGAGGAAGAAACTGAGGAAGTATATGGACAACAAGAAGATTATTCGAGCTTGCAATTGTTTCAGCATGCTTGTGCATCATTTTTAGATCTTAAATCTTTTTCTGATCTTGAAATTATTAATTCAGATTTTTCCATTGTTAAATATGTAGACGTACATGTTGATAACTCATACCAACAAGATGAATTTACATTGATCCTTTACCTAATTATGAGAAAAGGGCCAATTTGGCTTATGATTAATATCATGAGGGAGATTTTGCAGAAGGTAGTGACATTTCTATTTCATCTTACTGTTGACCTAGAAAATCAGTTAACCGTATTGGCTCATGATAACCCCCTTGATTATATGATTTTAAACAAGAAGATATGAAGGATCTACAAGAACAAGTGAGTTTGTTCTCTTTTTCATTAATATATGGCCAACAAAAATAAAGTCAACAATAAAATAAAAAGGATCATATTTTTGTATCAACATGTATTAATTCTCCCAGTATTGACTTTGTATCTGACAGTTTTAGAGAAGATTTTTCAGAGGAAAGTAAAGAGGAGGTTGATAAATCATATTGTCAGTGTACAATGTTTTTTTATTCCAAGAATGTTGACCAAACATTTCAAGAAGACAATGCAAATAAGTATCTTTCCCAAGGAGATAATCAACAACCATAAAAATATTTTGTTGTCCATGATTGCTTTGAAGCATGTGATATCTATGGGATCTTTCAAGGAGATTAAGAGAATAAGAGTCTTGTCAGTAGAGAAAATATTATGAAGGAGCAAGCTAATATTCTAATGCAACTAGAATGATGTCATGTGATTCATGATCCTATATCCATATACATGGAGTATGTTTGTTTATAAGTTTCCTACATTATATATTTTTCCATGTAAGCAAGTTGCAGTTGTACGTATCAATTGCTCATAGATTGTTTGTTGCATTTGTTGCATGTTTTGTGGGTTTTCTTAAATATTTACCTAAAAAATGTTATATTTATCAATCAGATTCTTTTATGGCTTCATTGGAAGTTTCATTACACTTGATTAAGTAGAGTTCAACTGGTTAGAGTAGGGTAGTGTAGGTAATAAGCTCACTTCTAGAGCTTTTTCTTTTCTTCATTTTGCACACTGTGATTGGATTTGTAGTATGAGGTTTGTTCGTAACAACTATTTCAATTTCCTTGAATAAGTGATAAATATTGAAGTATTTCATAGGATTGGTTGCACAAGTTTGATACTAGATGACTCCATAACAAAATGGATAAGGAACTGGAACTGCATATTCTTGGAAGCTCACAGGGAGCATGCCATCCCATGTGAAGCCAAATGTTAACACATAGAATTGATTCTCCTTGTCACCATCTATCTGTTTAAAGTGTTAGGTCAAAGTTGGGTGTATGCACTACCAACTCACTAGGAAAAGTTCACAGCGTACTCTAAGTAATTTTATTTGTCATCATTTGGAATCATTGTATCAAAATATCATGACAAAGGATATTTCATTGTTTTTAGCACCATCTTTAACCAAATTTCCAGGGATCATGTCATAGATTTCCTAACATTTTCCTCGAAGTGTGCATTTTATGTTTGAATTTGGCGCTACAATCTGGTAGAAAGGAGCTGCGAACTGTTGAGGAGGAGGGTTGGAGGTTAGGCTACTTGTAGAAACCATTGTGAAAATTCAAAAATACCGCCATCAAACTCAAGGCCATCAGGTACAATCTGAGATTTTGTGTCATATTTGAAGGTCAAGAAAGGAGTTTGGCTGCTTGTTTTTCCTTTGGTGATGTGAACGAACTTATAGGGGTGTTGTGGGTGCTGCAAGCTCATTTTCTGTAGTAGCTACTTATAAATATTTGATCATAACTCCAAAATGGTGATCTGGGTTTTTCGTAACTTTTTTCTGAAGGAGCATGATAATGGCATTGAATTTCTGACCAAATTTCATCCTGACCCTGTTTGGCATTCGAGAGATATAATTAAAACACCAGTGCATTGCAAACTTGCATTGCAAACTCTCTATTTCACATAATGTTTGGAGATTCACCTTGTTTGGAGGTTTCCAACCATCAATGAGGGTTCTAATGACTTCTCATAGATCAGTTAGATGCTAAGGGACACCTACACCTAATAATTAGCTCCATTAAGACCTCATGCAGTGATTTGGAAACAAATTTATTAATGACTTCCAACAACTTCCTGAAAATTAGCAATTTGATGGATCCTTGTCTTTTTTATTGTTTCCACCTATCTCCAAGACATAGAATCCAATGGAAGAGATGGGTTTCAACCTCCTAAGCATATTTTTTATGTTATTTTTTATTTAATGGGTGAGAGGAATAAAGAGAGGGATTGGAATGGAGTGATAGAGACTCACATATTTTACATTGTCTATGTAGCAGAAGAGTAATTCTTACTATATGTATTGGAATTAAGATCCTTTGAATGATGGAAATCATTTAATTTTCCTATCATCTTATTTTTGTCTAATTTTTATTACATTCCATTGAAAGATTCAGTTGACTGAGTCATAGATTTATTGCAATAGATGATTTGTTGTGGTACTTGTGCAAATATATCAGAATTTTCATCTTTGATTATGAGAAGATATTATTTCAGAGAGTTATTCCTTATATGTCTGTCATACTACCTGATGTAGATGATAGGAATTACACATTATTCTTATTAAGTCTTCCACCTACTCATACTATTTTCTATAACCCTGATCAAAGTTATTCAGAGCCTTATCTGCTTGTGCATATTCTATGAAGTAAATTGTGATTGACATTCTTTTCAGAATCCTTCATCCATTTTTCATTTACTACAAATTTTATCTTCCAAAATTTGATGGGTATTGGGCTTGCACTCATAGCAGTTTGAGTTTGAATCTCAGTTCTAACATACTTCAAATTATGTGATAAACTCTGCAACAACATTGTCTAGCTAGAAATCTATTGCACACGTGAATTTGTTGTTAACTTGTTGTAACTGCACAATCTCCACAGGATTCCACTCAAGCTATATAATTAGATTCGTAGGGTGGTTGTATTTCAACATCAATATCCACTCCTGCAACACATGCAAGAAATCATAGAAAAAGACCTTAGGAAAGTCACTAAACACGTGTTTGTCTAGATATTTGCGCGATGTTAATTTAGGGTTTCTGTTATCCTTCTATGAAAACTCAAGCTCCTTTGTTTTCAACCAACTTTCAATCTCCACCTTAATTGGATTCCATGGTATAAACATTCCTTTTTATACCTTCATTCTCTCTGCGACTCTTTCACGGATCCCACTCACTCAATACCATGTAGTTCCATTAGATAACAAAACCATTTGTTGGCTACTAATATCTTCTCCTACTCTTGGGATGACCCAGGTTCAGATATAAACAAGCTTCCAACAAAGACCTATAAAAATATTCTCCCTCCTAGTAATCCAGAAAGAAACACAACACACATAGTGTATTGCGTAGTCTCACCCGAGATAGTTCTATGGGTGACTGCAATGCTCAAATTCTTGCAGTATAAAAAAGAGTAGGGATCTGGCATTGCAATTCATCTTCTTAAGTCTTGATCTGGTGTTTCCTCTTATTATTCTTAAGATCCATTCTGTTAGCACTCAGAGTTAGATTCATACTTCTATGAGTGCAATCTCAGTACCCATCAATGTGTGGAAGATAAAATTTGTAGTAAATGACAAATGTATCAGAGACTCTGAAAATAATGTCAATCATAGTTTACTTCATAGAAAATGCACAAGAAAATAAGACTCTAAATAACTTTGATTAGGGTTATAGAAAATAGGATGAGTAGGTGGAATACTTAATAAGAATAATGTGAAATGCTTATCATCTACATCAGGTAGTATGACAGACATATAAGGAAGAACTCTCTGAAATACAATCTTCTCATAATCAAAGATGAAAATTCTGATATATTTGCACAAGTACCACAAAAGATCATCTATTGCAATAAAGCTACGAATCAGTTAAATAAATATTTCAATGGAATATAATCAAAATTAGACAGAAATAAGATGATCATAAAAATAAATGACTTCCATTACTCAAAGGATCTTTGGTCCAATACATACAGTAAGAAGTATTGTTCTACTACACAGATAGCATAAAATATATGAGTCTCTATCACTCCATTCCAACCTCTCTCTTGATTCCTATCACCCATTAAATAGAAAATAACATAAAAAATATGATTAGGAGGTAGAAACCCATCTTTTCCATTAGATTCTAGGCCTTGGAGATAGGTGGCAACAATCAAAGAGACAAGGATCCAACAAATTGCTAATTTTCAGGAAGTTATTGGAAGTCATTAATAAATTTGTTTCCAACTCGCTACATGAGGTCTTAATGGAGATATTTATGAGGTGMAAGTGTCCCTTAACATCTATCTTATCTCTGATAAGTCAATTGAACCCTCCTTGATGGGTGGCAACCTCCAAACAAGGCGAATCTCCAACAATTATGCAAAATAGAGAGTTTGCAATGCCAGTTTGCAGYGCATTGGTGTTTTAATTATATCTCTCGAATGCCAAATTGGGTCAGGCTGAAATTCGGTCAACAAGTAAATGCCATTATCATACTCCACAAAAAATTTCAGAAAAAACCCAGATCATCGTTTTGGAGTTATGATCAAACATTTATAAGCAGTTGCTATAGAAAATGATTTCCCAGTGCCCCTGTCAGCTAGTTCACAATGCCAAAGGAAAAACTAGCAGCCAAACCCATTTATTGACCTTCAAATAGGACACAAGATCTTCTAGAGTACCTAATGGCCCTGAGTTTGATGTTGGTACCTTTGAATTTTCACAAGGTTTTCTGCAACTAGCCTAACCTCCAACACTCATCTTTAATAGTTCACATCACGTTTATACCAGTTCATAGCGCTAAATTCAAACATGAAATGCACACTTCGAGGAAACTATTAGGAAATCTATGACATAATCCCTGGAAATTTGGTTAAAGATGGTGTTAGAAACAATGAAATCTCCTTTGTCATGATCTTTTAATACAATCATTTCAAATGACAACAAATAAAATTACTTAGAGTACGTTGCGAACTTATCCTAGTGAGTTGGTATTGCATACACCCAAATTTGACTTGACACTTTAAATGGATAGATGTTGACAAGGAGAATCAATTATATGTGTTGACATAGTAGATACTGTGAAGTCTTACAGCGCAACAGAGCAAGAATTCCTAAAGGGACCTAGAGGTAGGTATATCATATCGTTGTGTACTTCCATCAAAATCGTATTGTATATCAAAGGTGTGATGACTATGGAAGCATACAGCTAAAATTCCTTACGTACATGGGGGAAGGGGGGAAGCACCAACAAGAGATGGAGAAATGGAGGAAGAGATGGACAAGGGAAA
>SNQJ01S0000624.1:81266-93462 GCA_010110895.2 Picea sitchensis
AAAATATAATCCCTTCAAATCCTCACACATATCTCTCATATATCTTGGATAAGATATTCCAACCAAATATCCATGATCTTCTCCTTGGAATGGGCTTGAATTATCTCCTCAAATATTGAAATGGTGGAGGAAGTATTCGAGAATTCCTTTTGATTTAATCCTTCACATATTCCTACACATTACAAAGCTCACACAGTTTTGAGATATATATGAAAACATGTCAATTTTCTAACATTTAATCACAAATTCCCTTTTAATACTAAAATGAATAAAGTGGAAAATAATAAGGTGAAACCCAAGTATATTTATGGAAATGATATCGTGAAAGGATAATGGGGCGATGAAATGTGAAGAATGATGAAGGGAAAGGTGGAAGAAAATAGGACATTTCTGAGCCCCAACAGGGCGCGCACAAAGAAACAATTAAGGACTGGTACCAATTTAAGTGACTACTGCACATTAGATTCGACGCAGAGCGGGGGAAGAATAGGATGCAAATATAGGATGGACGAGGGACACAAGTAGAAAATTTGGAGAGATGCAGAACACTATGGAGGATGACACCACCAGAGGAATGGCCTCATCACTTCATCCATACATTAGAAAGAGTTCCACAAAATTGGTATGTAGACTAGGAACTGCGCCGAAGCACTGCAAAATGAACAACACTACAACAAAATTTCATAGTAACATTCTCCTTTGAACATGAGAACCAAAACATGTATTAAACACTCAAACATATAAGAAGGGCGATATTTATTGATGAACCATAGGTTGAACTCATGACAGAGTATCAACAACAGAACAAACAAATAGTCAAGGAACTATTGCCATGCTATCATGTGGAATAAGAAGCACCAGATGAAGATGACCCACACAATATTCAGATTACATAAATTGAGGGAGAACAAGAGGTGGAATGTCCATATTTGGAATCAAAAGTATTTTCTACACCTATCAAAGTGAAGAAAGTTAATACTGGGACAATAGATAAACCTAAAATGGCAAGTATTGGAGACTACTGAGATGAAAAAACAGTAGAAAGGATAACATAGTTATTGCACGAGTATAGTGACCTATTCCCAACAATGTTTACAAAAATTAAAGGCATAGCAGGAGAGCTAGGAGATATGAATATACCTATCAAACCTGATTATGTATATGTCTGACAAAGACTATCAGTGTTTCATGGAAACCTGCACAGGAGATCTAGCTAAAGCAAGTACACACAAAGCTTATCAAGAAAGGAAGAGAGATTCAATATGGAAGAATGAGAAAATATATTCACACTACTACAATGAGCAGATGATTGATACATAGATCATGATCAATATGATACAATGAATGAGTGGAATACACTCATATATAAGGGAAAACATTCCATAATTAAGAAAAGAAATCAAGCAATTAACTTTCCTTAGGAATGCATGCATGCATAATAGTGATGGTAAAAATAGAAAGTCTAAAATAGAACTAGTCAGATAACTCCCACTGAACTAGTGTGTCGAAAATAGAAATTTCTCCAACACCCCCCTGAACATCACTATGGAGTAAAAAATGAGTCCCCTCTACTAGGCCATTTTAGGTACTCATGTAGAATGAAACTAATGAGCATTGAATAAAAGTGAGGAAAGAGGGAAAACCAAGTGGGAACAAAACCTCCCCTCAAAAGATAATGTATCAAAAGAAGAAAATGGCAGCTTCTAGGAAATTGTGTTCTTCACTGCAAGATGATCCCACAAAGTCTGAAACTTCGGCTCACTGAAAGTCTTCGTGAAGATGTAGAAATCTGTATGGATATGATGAAGTCCTTTGGAAACTTGTCGGGCCTTGTGCCTCTTGATCCTATGGACCCATATGCACCTGAAAGTATTCCTTTTCTGGTGGAAGTGGAACCATATTCCAAGTCTGGTTCTGTAGGAGTGAGTCATACTCCTTCTACATGGCTTATTTCCATAATGGATTTCCCACAACCCTATTGTAGTTCTCTGGATCAGTAGATTGAACCATATAGCAATTCATGGGCATTGTAGGTTTTGAAGTTGAAAGTACATAAGAAGGCTCCTCATGCTGAGATCGATTCATCCTCGAATCTAATGGATTCCCTATAATGTTTCCTACTACCTGAAGTGTGGTCTTTTCCTTCTTGGGAATATGTTGAAGCTTCGGCGCTGGCTTCTTATCTGGTTTTACTACCTTCTTATTTCCATGTACAAAATATTAGTGTATGGAATCATCTCTGATGTATGAAACTGATGGAAAAACAAGAGTATATGCATGTTGCACTGGAGGTGCATGCAAAGTACTCTCCTTATGTGTAAGTAGAATAGAGGAGTCATCGTAAAAAAACTTAGTGAATTTATACAACCTTGACTTGTGATCCACCTCACCAATTGCAATGATGGAATTGTCCTACATGTCAATTAGTGAAACTGAATCTGATGTAAATTCAACCTTTTTACCTTTCTGAGTGATCTGATAAACTGATAGAAGATTCATAGAAAGATTTGGAACATGTAGAACATTCTCAAAACTGCCATTGTGGAGTTCGATTCTCCCTTCTCCTGCTACTGCTACTGGAGTATTATCCCCCATGAGAATAGGGGGTCTTGAGCATGGACTCAAAGAAGAGAAAACTTCCTCTTTCGTTGTCGTATGATGGGATGCACTAGAATCTATAATCCATGAATCAGATGAGGAATTAATTGCAACAAGAGCATGATGATTACCTTTCTTAGGAGGATGATCTTCTTCCTTCTTCTTCTTGACTCCCTATGGAATGAAGTTTCCAAGGTTGTTCTGTTGAAGTGCCTATGCCATAAGATCGATCTATTTCTTCATGCATGTGGATTCTTCATGATTTTGTTTACTGCAGTAAGTGCACTTCTTTCCCTTCTTCTTCTTCTTGGAATCTGAAGAATCATTAAAGGGTTTGGAATATCCCTCCTTCCCGTTATGTTTGGATGACCCTTTTCCATCATGCATGGTGAGTGCATGTTCTTTGGGATCTTCCATGAGGCTGATCTGCATGAGTTTTTTCTACTCTTGTGTAAGAGACTCAATGAATTGAGCCAACGTAGGCATTTTCCAATTTGTTCCAAAAAAATATCTACCAGAATGGAAATTGGAGACATATACAGCGTATTCTGGTCCTAGCTTAGCCAAGATTGTTAGAATAAGTTGTTTGTCTTGTGTAGAATACCACATTCACCCAAGCTCAATAGAAAATATTTAAATTTAGTAAAAAAAACTTGTATCTTATCAAAACTTTTAGGGTCTAAGGTATTCAACTCTACCTCAAGCATATGACCTCGCATCTCATCCTTCTTTCCAAAGAGTCCTTCCAAGGTGGTCTAGATCTTGTTTGGAGTCTTGAATGCGGCAACATGAAACCAAAAATCGGTGGAGATTAACTCAAGAAGCAGTCATGTGGCCTCATCCTTACGGTTCACCCATCTGGTCTTCTCAAGTGCTGATGTAGGTTATGTTTTTGTCGCCATCGTCAAATTATAAAGTCCTTTTATTTCGAGTTGGAATATCTCCTTGGGCTTCCAATCAAAATAATTGTATGGTGTGAGGATTACCACCAAGTTTGACTATATAATAATTGTCCTATCCATCTCTCCCACTGTTTCTAAGAACCCCTAAAAATTTACTCTCAATCTGCAAGTGAAAAATTAAGAAATCACAGCAAAACAGGCACATTAAATGAAGATTCGTATCAGTTTCAGGAGGTTATATTGCGGCTTAATTTCTGAGCTAACAGTAAATAATCTCACCAAATGATTTAAACCTACTTCCAAAATGGGCCGATTTACTTTCTTTGCGGGTCGTTTCCTCCAAAACTGTAATATTTTGGGAGCAATCACTATAGAAAGGTACTGTCATGGATTCGTATCAGTTTCATGAGGCTATCTTATGGCTTAATTTCTGAGGAAACAATGAAGAATCTCGTCAAATAGTTGAAAACCCACTTCCAAAATGGGCCTATTTACTTTTGTGCAGGTCGTTTCCTAAAAAATGTAATAGTTTGGGAGGAATAACTGCTAAAAGGTACGACCACGGATTTAGCTCGCCGAAACCCTGATTTTCCTTATTCTTTTGCTTGTCTGGCTTTCTCCAAGCAACATAGCTCTGATACCATTTTAGTGTTTCATGGAAACCTACACAGGAGATCTAGCGAAATAAAGTACACACAAATCTTATCAAGAAAGGAAGAGAGATTCAATATGGAAAAATGATAAAATATATTCACACTACTCCAATGAGATGATGATTGATACATATATCATAATCAATATAATACAATGAATGAGTGGAATACACTCATATATAGGGAAAAACATTCCATAATTAAGAAAATCAATCAAGCAGTTAACTTTCCTTAGGAATGCATCCATGCATAATAGTGATGGTAAAAATAGAAAGTTTAAAATAGAACTAGTCAGTTAACTCCCACTGAACTAGTGTGTTGAAAATAGAAATTTCTCCAACAAAGACCGTATAGGCTAAATCCAATTTATAAACATAAAGTGAAAGTAGAAATTGACATAATGTTGGAAGCTGGTATCATAAAACTAGTGGAGGAATCTGAATGGATTAGCCCCATGGTAGTTCAAGAGAAGAAACAAGGGGGGATATGGATTTGTGTGGATTTTAGGAAACTGAATGACTCTTTCCTACATGACCCTTTTCCCACCCCTTTCACAAATGATGTATTGGAGAATGTGGGAGGCCAGGAGGCCTACTCATTTACAGATGGATTCTCAGGTTACCATCAAATCAAGATGGCCCCAGAAGATAAGTACAAGACCACTTTTGCCACAAAATGGGGATCCTACCAGTACACAATCTTGCCTTTTGGGTTGAATAATGCACCAATTATATTTTCAAGGGTAGTAATAGCTACTTTCAAGGAGTCCATACATCATTTTCTAGAAGTTTATCTAGATGAATGGAATATATATACTCTATTAAAAGATCATGTGGAATTATTAAGGCTAATGTTAGAAAGATGCAGGTAGTGTCAGATATCATTGAATATCAAAAAGTGCATCTTTGGGACACCTTTTGGAATATTGTTGGGACACATCGTGTGCAGACAAGGCTTGTTAGTAGATCCTTCCAAGATTGCATTGATTGTCAATTTACCACCACTAAAATCAGTATTCAAATTAAGAGAAACATTGGGACATACAAGTTACTACATAAAATTTGTAAAAGGGTATGCGTAGATCATTGCGCCAATGGAGAAATTGTTAAAGAAAGATACTAAATTTCAATGGAATGAGGACTGTCAGCAAGGTTTGGACACTCTAAAATAAAAAATGGTTACAACACCTATTCTAGTATTCACATATTGGGAAAAGACATTACATGTGCACATAGATGCATCAGCTATAACACTTGGAGCAATTCTGGTGCAACTAGGAGCAAGGGATTTGGATAATCCAATAGGATTTGCAAGAAGAAAATTGTCTGAATCAGAGTAGACCTACAAAACTAAAGAAAGAGAAGGCCTAGCTATTGTCTATGGAATACAAAAATTTAGACATTACTTATTGGGAAAACACTTCAAGATGTTCAGAGATCATTCAACCCTAAAATACCTAGTCAACAAGCCAGTGTTGGGGGGAGGATTTGTAGATGACTACTGTTATTTCAAGAATTTGATTTGGAAATGATAGTCAAACTAGGGAAGTTGAATGCTGGACCAAATCACCTATCAAGGGTAATGAATGGAGAATAACCTACCCATTTAGAAGACAACTTTCGTGATCTGCATTTATTTTTAGTCCAAATAGATTATGAATATTTTGCTGAGATTATTGAATACTTGAGTACAAGGATTGTACCACAACATTTTAATACTGTACAGAAGAAAAATATGGTATTCAGAGCGATCAACTATCAATTTATTGCTAGAAACTTATACAAAATGGGCGCAGATAACATTTTGTGAAGATGTGCACTAGAACATGAAATGCCTAAATTTTTGGCAAAGGCTAATGAGGGAATAGCCAAAGTACACTATAGAGGAAAATCTACACCGTAGAAGGTACTTCATGCAGGACTATGGTGGCCAACAATTCACAAATATGCTAAGGAATGTTTCCAAACATGTGATGTCTATAAGAGGGTTGTGAATCCAAATAGAAGGGATGAGATTCCCCTAAGACCACATGTAACTTTGCAGGCATTTGACAAATGGGAAATAGACTTTGTGGGACCAAGCAATCCACCATCAAGAAGGTCAGGACCAATATATATCATCACTGTGATAGAATACTTAACAATATGGGAATAAGTGGCGCCAGTGAAAGATTTTAGCGCAGAGACAACAACACATTTCTTATTTGAGCAAGTGATCACTATATTTGGTTTTCAAAGGATTTTGATGAGTGAACAAAGTACTCACTTTATCAATGACACTATTAAGGTTATGACCGAGGCATTTGAAATCAATCATAAGAAGAGTACACCATACCATCCTCAAGCAAATAGAATAGTAGAAGCTTTCAATAAGATCTTGGAGAATGCTCTGACAAATATCTATAATGTCAACATGGATGATTGGGATTTTAATATACCAACAATACTATGGGAATACATGGCTACATGTAATAAGATAATAGGATAGACACCATTTAGATTGGTATATGGTCAGGAAGTAGTAGTACCATTAGAATTCCTAGTACTCAGTCTGCGCCTAACAACAATCACCAACATGATAGAAAAAGGCACAGTGAAGGAGAGGTTGAATCAACTAATGGAAATGAAGGAGGATAGGATTCTAGCAGGATTTCATCAAGAAGTATAGAAAGAAAGGGACAAATCTTGGCATGAAAGACATATCAAGAGGAAGAGTTGTAAGGAGGGAGACCTAGTCTTACTCTATAAAAAAAAATATTTTGAACATCCTGGTAAATTCAGAATGCATTAGTTGGGTCCATATGAAGTGAATACTGTCATGCAAGGGGGATCGATGAAATTAAAAAATTTGGAAGGCACAGAACTGGAAGGACTGATCAATGGGATTCGACTGAAATTGTATAGGGATGGTCGACCTCCTAACACCTAAAAGTTACAACATAGTAATAAAACATGTAAATAGTGTATAATATTAGGATTTAAAAAGGAGAAAATGAGAAAAATAAAAAAAGGAGGAAAAGAAGGAAAAATAAATACAAAAATAGGAAAGACAAAAAATACAAAAATACTGGAAAATACAACGTGCAATAGAAAGAGGACTTAGCACGATGAAAGGTAAAAAATGTCCATGCACAACATACAAACAATATACTGCACACTAAGGAAAGGTTACAACAAAAATATGCCATGCACTCGATACACTAGGCGCACTGGAAAAAGGGTTAACGGTCAGAAAAATTGGAGAAAATGAAAAATGATAGTTACAGAAAAAAGATGCCAACTGACGACATTTATGAAATTAAATGGAATGTACACATAAAACATCATTTCATTAATCACAACCAGGGAAGATTCTTCAAGAAGTTTCATGACATTTTCTATATAAAGGGGGAACGCGGGGAACATAATACTTATTTTGAAAACGTGAACTTGTAGTGATAGAGAGAACGCAGAGAAGAAGCGAATTGACAAAGAACACAGTGTGAATAAGTTGGAACCCATTCAAAAAAAAATTACCAGTGCCCATGATGGCACCATTGAAGATGGGAGCACCAAGCCAAGTAGGGAGGAAAACCAGAAACAATGTTAGGGTACCATATGAAACCATAGAGGCTGAACAGAAAACCATAGAGACTGAGTAATTCATCGATGTGGACACGATTATGTCACCACAAGTAGAACTAGCAAGCTCTATGTTGGTGGTGGAAGAAACACAACCACCAACAACAACGAAAATGGAAATAGACCTGCACAATGGTGCATAGGGTCATACTAAAAATGGTGTAGGCATTGAACGAAAACCTCTAAGGGCCAAAGAATCCCAAAGAATAAATGGTGAAGCTAGCATGCACACAGAGGCTGTAGCGCCAAGACCACCTAGAGCAGAATCTGCACAACAATAAGACGGTCTGGTGGAAGACATTACCAACCAAACAGACCCTGATGCGGGAAAGACATATATGGAGGTTGGGACCTCAATTCATCCACCAAGAATAAATGGAAAACATCTCATGGTTTCATCCCCACGTAGACAACCCGACATAGCCATCATACTACCACACATTCCAGAGGGAGTGCAAACCATGCCAACACTTCTGGATGCCTGGAAAAGTTGAAGTATTCGGACCATGACATGGTCGATGCTAGAAAATTCCTTGAATTTGCATAGCAGGTATACTTGGATAGTATAGGGATAATCCCCTTTGGAGACCCAATCCTACAACTGAAACCATGGGCAGTTGTCCTGGCCAACACAGGCATTCTAAATCTGCTTGAAATTCCCCATTTTGAAATGGGGAAAGAAGTAAACAATTGCATCAAGCAGTTGATGGAGGTACTCCATGGAGGATTATTATCATTGGAACATCCCATATCAATAGTCGTGTAACTTATTTCACTCATCACAGAGCTTCCATCAATGGGTGAGAACCCCACATATTACCTGGATGAAAAAACAAAGGAAAAATCCTTGGCTGAGGAGTTGAAGAAAACTTACAACACAAGAGGGGCTCGAGCAGGATCATAATCAAGAGGATCAGTAAAGAAGAAACGAGAATGAACACCAAGCTCATGGCCTGCAAAATTCTTAGGAAATGCCGCAAAGAGGAAATCCTTGTCAGGGTCATCTTAGCTGCAACACAATGCACTAATGGAACTACACTCAAATGGGCCCCGTATCTATTACAATTATTCCTCAAAGACTGCAAAGACATGTAGTAATTGGGGACATATTTACACTACTCATGGTTACTCACATTAATCGTGCTGATGGGTGGAGTGAGCCCCCGTACTCTCATTTTTGTGACTGAATCGGTCAATGTCGCGTAGTGTGGTACACATTGTTGGGGATTAATTCAAACCCCAAGCATAGAACTTCCAACACAGGTACATTTTTCAGGTACTTCATCGAGATACAGGAAAGCGTTTAGAACACTTGAAGGATTACTCCAGACATGGTCTCACAATATCGGGACATATCCATCTTCAAGGCGTCAAGGCACAACATGTGGATCCAAGCGTGTAGGGATCCAGGGAAGGAATGACTATAGTTGAGATACTGCATCACTGAGGATGAAATAGAAATGGAAATCAGGGATTGGCATGACGAATGGAGAATTCTATTCATGAAGAAAGAACCTCCTAAGGGTATAGAGGTAGACATCGTTGCACCCAAAAATTCAACGAAGTCAGGGAAACCTAGTCAGAAGTCCAGACATCAGAAGAAGGGGAGTGCACTAAAGAATAATACATAGGAAACACAAAAGGAAACTACCTCAGGATAGAAATAAAAAGGAGAAGAGGACACCAAAACACAAGAAATCCCCTTGGCATCTACTACACATGAGACAAGTCCCCTGAAGAGGGAAATAGTACATACGGGAGTATTGCACAAGAAGGAAAAAATGCACAAATAGCTTCCAGAATACACTATCACGAAGGATGACGCATACCTCGTGGAAGAAAGGGTGCAGGACAGTGTAGCGGAAAATTTTGAAGAATCCCAACACCAGAGAGAAATAATAAAATACAACCTGGCAGGCATAAAGTGGGTCCTCAAGAAAATCAGGTCATCATAAAGGCTTGAAAGGGGAACTGAATCCTTCCCCAAAGAAGTAGCAATGGCGACAAGGACTATGCTAAGCAAGGAGGAAATAATTCAAACTATTTCCTAGGTGAGTCTAAATTTTAGGTTAATGGATAATATGATGCAAATGGATGAAGTTGCATCATATATGCCATTGGAGGACCTGGTGCAAGTATATCTGGTATTAGCAAGAATACCTACCAAGGCACTTTACAGGCTCCAATTCAGTGTCGTGCAGGAGGTAAAATCACGTGCCTGAACAGATGCAATAGAATTGAAAGAGACAAGAGATGGAAAGGAAGCTTTGGAATTGGTGATCAAATAAGTCAAGTTCAAAACCAAGGAAGAAAAGGAGCATGCAAACATAATCGAACAGGGTGTGACAGTAGTGTACAATCACATCCCTGAAAGTGCACAGGAAGAGAACACAAGTGTAGAGGAGAAACTCATTCTTATTTCCAAAACCATTGAACATTATAGGCAAGATATTGAGGAATGAAAATAAAAACTGACTCCTACAACTCCTCCTGAAGTGAGAGAGTAGAGGAAACAAGAATTTTCACTCCAATTGGTAGCAATCGAAGAACAATTCAACACAATAACAGGGTTTCTTGACAGAGTGTTTCAACTCTGGAAAGTGTTGAATGAGGATGAGCAGGTCCAACAGTGGGACCAAAAGGAGGAGAGGCTAAGTATATCCATGCAAGACATCAAGAACTGACATAAAACGATGAGCATCACAGAGCCCCTGAAAGGTAATGAGGACATGAAGAAGCTGCAAGCCAATTTGAATGTCGCGCAGAGACAGAAAAAAGAGATACGAGCATAATTAGAACCACTCCATGAGCAAGTAGCGCAGTAGATTGTGCAATTGGAGAAATAAAAATGGAATATGGAGCAGACACAAATAGAGGGCACAACACTAATCTAGGAGGAGATCACAACGTAGTCAATAGAGGCACTGACAAGAAGGGTCTCATAAGTCCAGGAAAGAGGAAGGGAACTTGTAGAAAAGTTCCATAGCCTAGCAAAGGTTATTCCAGGAGAACGCAATGCCTAGGTGGCTTGAGACGAGCCACATGTCATTGTTGGGGGCATGTTGGGCACATGCCTATTTTAAAGAAATATTATTTTTGGAGGAAAAAAACCCATGATTGGAAAAAGAAATTGGGAAGAAAAAGAAACACGTGTGAGGAAAGCATGGAAGGTGTGCATGCATGAAAACCTAACTACATTAGGGTTAGGTTTTTTTTAGGAGATTGTAATGGATGATGACCTAGAAAACTAATATAAATAAGTACCTAGGAGGTCTAGGTCATGGTGGTTGTTGAGTTGTTGTCGTGTATGTTTGGTTGCTAAGTTTTGGTATGTGCAATCAAGGAAACTATTGTAAAGTGGAATACCATTTTTTAAAGTTGTTGAGTTGTAGAGAAGAAAAGTAACTAGACATTGAGGGTTAGGTCATAGGTTGAGGATCCTAGTGCAACCTAGTCATCCTTGCAAAGGTCGCGGAGTCTGTTTTGTGATTATATGAATGGAGTTGTAGTTGTTGGGATTTGGTGACAACCAATTACCAAAAACAAATTATGGATCTTATTATTTTGCGTTGGTTACAACCAAGTAGACCAAGTTAGATTATGGATAGGGATTTCATTTAATATTCAGTTTCATGTGTGAATGTATAAATTCATGTAAGCCCGTAGAGGAAAAATGGACTGTGAGAGACTTGCAAATCTGATGTAATATCCATAATCTGAATAATAAGAGAACCTATGCCTATGCTTTGTGGATGTAGCCCAACGTTTGGGTGAACCACGTGAAATCCCTATGTCTGTTTATATGTGTATGGTTGTTATTTATCATATTGTGAATTTTGTTTCCGCATTGACAATTCCAACAAGTGGTATCAGAGCTGGTTAGCGCTGGTTGGAGGAGCCACATAAGTGAAGTGCGTAGATTTAAACATTTCCATGGGTCTCTCCTCTCATAGGTCGCGACGTCCACTGGTGAATGCGTCGGGAAGAGAGGCAGATTTTTCACAATTTTCTGTAGCGTGGATGTGTCAAGATGTACGGAAGCTCCCTGTGTAATTTTCAAGATTTTCGCAGTCCATTTATAGTGGAGGTGTAGCGTCCTTTGAATCACGCAGGCCAACTATGCCCAGGTGTGACGACTTTACACAAATAAAAACTCTCGCGTATGTATTTTTTGGAGTTGAAAATTTTTAAGCTATGGTCAGCACATAATATTTTTAAAGGGAATGTCATATGTATAAAGGAAGGCGAATGGTATAAAATATATAAGCATGGAGGATGTTTTAATATGCTTATTATATTTGGAATTAAATATAATAAGTAAAAGGTGAAAGGGATTATAGTAAACAAGAATTTTTTGTTTTATTAAAAAGGTGGATCTTTAATAAAAGGTTTTCTTTATTAACCTTTTTTTTTTTTTTTTTGT
>SNQJ01S0000624.1:93512-130708 GCA_010110895.2 Picea sitchensis
CCCACATCCATAATAGATGATGGCTGGGATGAGATGGATGCAAGAGAATTAAGTTCCATACACCTATGTTTGGCCGATGATGTTCTATTCAATATTATCTCGGAGAAGACATCAACCGGTTTGTGGAGAAAGTTGGAAAGTCTATACATGACGAAGTCCTTGACAAGCAAAATCTACTTGAAGAGACATCTATACAATTTGCTAATGAAAGAAGGTACAAAAGTCGTTAAGCATTTAAATACCTTCAATACCCTTATAGTTCAATTGACTAGTATGGAAGTTAAATTCAAAGATGATGATAAGGCTATTACACTATTGTGTTCATTGCATGAATCTTGGGATAATCTAGTTACCTCCATTAGCTTTAGCTCAACATATGTTCTAGAGTATGAATCTGTTGTGGGAGCTTTGTTGGCTGAGGAGATGAGGAGAAAATCTAGTAAAGAAACCTCAACTTCAGAGGCGATGTTGGTCAGAGGTCGAACCACAGAGAAGAATGAGAGAATTTCGTTTAGATCTAAGTCAAGACAAAGAAAGGATAAAGCAAAATGTTGGCACTGTGGCAAAACATGAC
The DNA here is from genome assembly GCA_010110895.2 of Picea sitchensis. Lineage (NCBI taxonomy): Eukaryota > Viridiplantae > Streptophyta > Pinopsida > Pinales > Pinaceae > Picea > Picea sitchensis. The sequence goes on from SNQJ01S0000624.1 coordinate 94,087, forward strand.
ATCTCAAGAAAGATTGCTGGAAGAGAAAGGAATCTGAGGAAAAATCGAAGGAAGCAAATTTGGCTGTAACAAATTCAGGTATAATTGATCACGTTTTATCCATTTCTAGTAATTTACAATATCAAGAAGAATGGCAGTTAGATTCAGGTGCCTCCCACCACATGTGCTCACATAGAAATTGGTTATTTTCTTACCAATCTGTTGATGAGGGTATAATGTTTATGGGAAATGGTATTCCATGTAAAACTATTGGGGTTGGCAGTATTAGAATCAGGATGTTCAATGGTATTGTTAGGGAATTAACGGATGCTAGATATGTACCTGAGCTTAAATCAAATTTGATTCCATTAGGAGTGTTGGATTCTTGTGGATATAAGTATACAGGTCAAGGTGGAGCTCTCACAGTGTCGAAAGGGAATTTAGTAGTGATGAAGGAAACAAAGGTTGATAACCTTTATAAGCTGGAAGGTAGTACTAAAGTGGCATCTAAAGTGATAGATGTATCTTCTTGTTTATGGCAGAATCATCAAGGTCATAAGAGCAAGAAAGAATTGCAGGTACTGGTAAGAGGTAAATCAGTTCCAGACTTAAAATCTTTGTTTATGAATTCCTGCTTGTTTTATATCTCTGCAAGATATGATGATGGTATAAAGGGATGTTGTGTGTGGGATCCTAATTCTCACAAGGTCATCATTGAAAGAGATATTGTATGTATGGAACAACCAAAAGGGTTGATTCAAGATCGCAACGGTAAATTTGTTTTCATGCTAGGTAATTCATTGTATGGCCTATTGGTACCCAGACAAATATACAAGAGGTTTGAATACTTCATAGTGAGTCATAATTTTTCAAAGGGTAGGAATAACTATACGGTTTATAGTACATTCATAGTCTTGATGCTCTTTGCTGATGATATGCTCGATGAAAGCCAAAGCATGGATAAATTCAGTAAGAAAATGACTCATGAGGACAGGACAATTCAAATGAGGGATCAAGGAGCAGCGAAACAAGTTGTGGGCATGGAAATATATAGAGATGGTAATGGTAAGTTGTGGTTGGAGTTCAGGATGAACATTATAAAACCATTTTTTATCTCTCTTGCTTTCCATTATAAGTTTTCTTCAAGTATAGAGCCTGTCTATAAAGAAGAAAATGTTATGTCTCGTATAAGTTCAGTAGGAGTTATGTTGTATGCAATGAAATGGTTAAGACTAGATGTTTCACATGCTAATGGTGTTGTCAGAAACATTATAGATTCAGGAGTTGCAGTGAAATGGGTGCTTCAGCGTATGAGAAGCACAAATGTCACCTATAATGGCTAAACTGAGATGGTTTGTGATGATTGTAATGTATATTGTAATACATGTGTTTTGGACAGGAGGATACCTATCACTAAATATGTTTCACAACATAGTTGTGGACGACATGATGGAGGTGGAGTGACCCCTCAGGAAATCCAAACTCGTGCAAGTCACACAGGCGAGATCATGAAACTAGTTTTACTAGAGAAGCTGCAATGGTACCTGGCTTCTCTTTGCTTGCAGCAAAGGTGTTGAACAGAAGGAAGAATCAAGGTAACAGGTTAATTGTTGTCAAGGTGGAGATTGTTGGGATTTGGTGACAAACAATTACCAAAAACAGATTATGGATCCTATTATTCTGCGTTGGTTACAACCAAGTAGACCAAGTTAKATTATGGATAGGGATTGCATTTAATATTCAGTTTCATGTGTGAATGTATAAATTAATGTAAGCTTGTAGAGGCAAAACAGACTGTGAGAGACTGAGTGTATGAGAGACTTGCAAATCTAATGTAATCTCCATAATCGGAATAATAAGAGAACCGATGCCTATGCTTGGTGGATGTAGCCCAATGCTTGGGTGAACCACGCGAAATCCCTGTGTCTGTTTATATGTGTATGATTGTTATTTATCATATTGTGAATTGTGTTTCCACATTGACAATTCCAACAGTAGTGCRCGCGGTTCCATATATTGCAAGACCATAATAAATGAGCCTGAGAAGACAGATCTTTGTGGATGTAACCTGGGAGTGGGTGAACCACAGTACCACATGTGTTATGTTGTGTGTTGATTGCATAATTACTTTCTGTAAGTAGTTAGTTTATGAATGAAGAATTATGTGAGATTTGTTAGATGTTAGATTTGTTAGAATTCATGCATAAACTTAATAGATGAATGGATCTTAAGAATAATAAGAGGAAACACTAGATAAAAGCTTAAGAATATGAATTGAAATCCTATATCCCCACTCTTTCCTAGACTACAATCATATGAGCATTGCAGTCACCAATAGAACTATCTTGGATGAGACTACGTAGTACACTCTGTGTGTTGTGTTGCCTTTTGGGTTACCAGGAGGGTCGATAGTTTTAGATGGATTTGTTGGAAGCTTTTTTAGATCTGAACCTAGGTCAACCCAAGAGTAGGAGAAGAGAGTAGTATCCAACAATATTGTAAAATGGGATGTAGGTTTACTAACCTCCATCACATTAGGACTTTGCTCAACCACTTTCCCTTTCCATTTTTTCTTAGAACTATCTGGAACTATTAGCATTGTCTCTCCTACTGATGTTGATACACCCTCTTTTGGTGTTGGAGTACTAGAAACTTTCTCAATAGGTTTCTTCTTCATTTCCTTGATTTCAATATTGGAATTGTGCTATATCATGATGAGTTTTCTTGATATGCTCTTGCAATTGTTCAATTATTTTATCCTTTTCATATGATTAAAAATGATCTTTACTTGTTCCTTGAGTTGCATTTTCAACAAATTGTGTGTACATGGCATGCAATGTTTCAACTTCGGATCTTGTGATTGGACTGCTATGTTTTGGTGCTTCAACAACTTCAGGGGTAAATTGTAGTTTTATACCCTTCTTTTTAGCTTGTTGGCTTGGTAAAGAACTTTAAATTTCCTTTTCTCTTTCATTGTCTTGTTCTACATACCTTTTTAGTCTTTTCTTGTAATCCTCAAGAACTAAAGGACTTGATTTTTCAGCTAATAAGGGAGTATCTCCTTTGGGGTCTACAACAATCCTTACTGAAACTAAGAAATAATCCCATTCTTTATTCAATTTCTTCATCTCCTCTAACACTAGTAATTTCACTAGAGAGAAGTGAAACAAACTGGTTTTAACCTGATCAACCTTGGTCTACACTCTATCTAAAATTTTCCCAAGGCTTCTATAAAGGCAATAAGGAAAATTGAAAAGCTTATTTCCAGTGAAATGCATTAAAAGATGATTTAGAAAGCATATATTGTGAATGTCACTGCCTCTATTCTTTTGCCTATCTTAATAAGTGACTTCCCTATCTTTTGTCTATTTGTAGACCTCCTAAAATTAAAAATCAAGCAAAAAAAAACATTTAGGCTCCTACACTCTTTTATATGTGTTTGTTGGTGTCATTTTTGCTTGTTATCGAATGCATATGATTTTGATTTTTGGGTTCAATTCACTTGAAATGTATGCCCTTTTACCGCTTTATGAGTCACAAACATTGACAAAGTAGGCTATTGTAATTCTCATCTCCACTAGTATGAGTATAACATCCCAAATTAGAAGAAAGGCCAGTGCTTATACTCATGTAAATCAACCTCAAAGAAGCATTTAAATTCCCTGCAACTTACAATTTCATCTATTTCACCTACTCCTTTAGTTGTTTCTAAGATTTATCTTCTCCATCTCCAGGTCATTTTACCTCATTTGAATCAAGACACTTTCCTCAATCATAGAAAGTGTTAGTCCCTAAAGTTTCACTTGACTATGAGAGGATAAGCTTGGGCATCATCAAGTTATTGCAATGGTATTATATAAGCATTTTCTAAAGAGGTTTTTTAAAAAATGGTTGAAAGTTGGTTCAAGGGTCCAAAATAAACACATAACTTAAAATAAATCCAGAAAATGACCCACTTCTTTAGTAAATGGTAGTCACATTAATAGATCAGACAATAAGCTAAATAAAGAAAGAAAAATATGAGAGTATTCAATTTGTCAATCCTATATAGATTTCTTATTTCAAAATATCATTGAGAAACAAGAACATATACTTGAAGGAAAATCTTGATAATAAAAAAGAACAGTAAATTTTTCACCATGTTACTTAAGATAAAGAAATCAATGCATTGCAATAGAAAAAATGACTTCAAGTAAGAAAATAAATAGAATATGAAATGAAAGAAAATCCGACCATCAACATGCCTTTTCCATTTAGTATCAACGTGGAATACAAATTGTCTTACAATGGATTTTAAAATAGGTCCCTGAATGCCCAACTTATCGACGTTCATACAATCTTTTGTGTGTCCATTTAAAGTACACAAAGTATTCCTGCAGATCCTATTTTCTAGTTTACAGTTTTTTAATAGGATATAGTCAATGCCTATCTCCTAGGAAAATTATCTCAAATGAGCACTTATAATGCATATATAGTAGAAGGCTCAACAACAATCCAAAAATATCTTTTACAAAAACTGGAAAATCCCACAACATTTGGAATCATATATTACTGAGTTGTTCCATCCGAAATATCAAAGTTTCATTTGATCCAAATATAGGAATCAAATTGTTCATCTTTTACTTGCTGAGTAATAGAATCAAACATTCAAAACTGAAGGGAAAATCTTCATGAATCATCAAGGTATAATGAATGCACTGGCCTTGGTGTCTCTCTACTCAAGTTTGGTTGTTAACACAACATTATGCCAATATAACCTGAAATTGAATTCTCTTACCTCCTTAAGGAATTCTTTTTGTTCTTTTCTTTTCCTTTTAAAATCCTATATTTTTTCTTACTTTCCGACATTCCATTGCTCAACCAAAGATTTCTCTTTCTTTAATTGCTTTACCATACTCTGTAGCTCCTTTACTCTTTCTTTTTCCTTTCTAACTTTAACTTTAAACTCTGGATATTCCTCCACAGGGGCAGGTAAATTCAGATCTATAGCAGGTTGAGTCTCTCTTAATTTGATCATATATTTTGAAGATAATCCATAACTATGATCCTCATCTTCAGTGCTATCAAAATATCTTGTTTCTGGAAGGTCTGGCATCTGGTCTGGTTCTGCAAAAAGATCATCTTTGTCATCATAAACTACATATGTACCTTTAAACATAGATTCATATATTGAAGTTGATTTTGTGGTTTCTCTTGGCATAGGTCTCCTCGAGTACTGGGAAACATGCTTTCCCTTTTCTTGTCTCTTCCTCAAGTCTTCAGACTCTTTCTTAGTTCTGTGTAAAGAAGGTGTCCCTGCCTATTTTTTTATGACTGTCTTGGAATATTCTGAGTTATCTTCTATGATTATAAGATTCCCCTTTTTAATGGATGGATGAAACATGTCCTTTGAATTCAATCTGAATTTATTGGCATCTCTGGTGGAGTTTCTCCTAGGTTACTTAGGCATAGGTGTTGGATTTTTTCTCTATTTTTTTATTTTTTCATTCTTCTTACTTGTAGATCATGTTTCTACTTGACTAGACTATGAATTGGGCTTATAGTATAATCCTCATCTTCATCAATTTCCCTCTTTATATCTAGATTACGAAATATATCAGTGTCTTCATTTTTTTTAGAATTCTTACCTCGACTAGTAGTAGCTTCCTCATGATATTTGCCTACAGGAAAATATCCAATGGTTTGTTGAGTTTAAAATTTCCTCTTGCTAGCCTGAGTTACCCTAGCTGTAGGTGATCCTTCTTTAATTAAGAATTTAGTGGCTTGACAAGTCTATTTCTATTTGAATGATTTCTTCCCTTTGAAAGTTTTGGGTTTAGTTGATTGTAAATCATTTTTTAAAGACTGGATTAGCCAATCCCAGGATCTCTTGACTTCATTTAAAGAGAAGATTACCAATGTCCTAATTAAACCCTGATGAAAGAGACTTCCTTTTTCTATAGCAGGATTGCATTGCACCCTCTTAGAAATTTTGGATAAACTTTTTAGTAGAAAGTAGGGTAAATTAAGAGGATAATCACCATTTATATGAATCAACAGTTTGATATGATAGAGATAAACCAAGGAAAACCTGCCTTCACATGTAATGTACTTGTGGATGATTAGAAAAGAAGTGTGTCATTATGTGGTATTCCCTTTTTTCAGTTAGCATTTTGTTTCTCTGGAATTAGAAACTGATTTACAAATTCCATGACCACATTCTCCTTCTTGCACCATCTTTCCCCATACACTCACAATCTATAGGATTTAGCAATAGAATGTTCAGTCACATGCATCAGAAGTTTCCCAACTACAGCTTCGAGGCCATCAAAATTTTGTGCAAACACCATAGAGATCTGTTCTTCATGCACCTAGAAGGTTGAGGAAAATTCGAACCAACCAACATCCTTGAACTTCTATTCCATCTGAGGGTATGATTCGAGAAATTACATGCCTTCGGGCTCTATTATGATTATCTGGCTACTATTTTTGGGTGACATACTACTGATATGATCCTTTAAACAAATCTGAGAAGATCAACAGTTTGAATTTTCAATTCTAGTGGGTTGTTAAGAACTAAAAATAACTTCTTCCTTCGATCCCTTCACAAAATAACCGACACACTAAAATAGAAAGGTGATGATTCTATTTATGATAATCAAACGTGTTGATTTGATGTAGGTGTAGTGAGTACAACTCAATCCTTCGTATGTAGTTGTTATCATTGAAACAACAACCCAAAAAATAGATCATGAAGAGGCATGCTTATCCTCTAATCACAATTTGAGAAATTATGACACGATCTAGGCAGGGTGGTGCATGCAAAACTAATATTATTCCTAGCGTTGTAGGAATAATGTTATTCTTGTAGAGCCTTTTCTAACTTGGAAAAAAATTGAAAATTCAAATAATGAATCGACAAGTGATATGACAAAATTTATCATATCAAATACTAAACTTTAAAAACTTCAAAAATCATTTAAAAGTGTAATAAAAATTGGAGAAAAGACCCTTTAATCCAAGAGGTAAAACAATTTTTTTGACAGAAAAGCATAAGAAGGAGGGGACAAGGAATAGGGATACTCACTTACAAAAAACAAAGTTAGAGACTAACATTGGATCCTTCTGGGGATAAAGTTTCATGATGAAAATTCAAGAACTGTTGACCAATGCCTTCATATCCTTCTAGTTCTCTTTATTTACCTATTCTGTCATCCTTTATTTAAAACCACAAACTATAAAGAAACAATTCCATTGGGTATATGGAGTCTTTATTTGAGTTCAAAAGAAAACCTATTGTACAGACTGAACTTTTTTGACAGATCTTAAAGGAAGTAATGCTTCAAGAATCTCCCATTTACTGGGCCTCCTAAAATCTCAGTGTCATCCAAATTAGGCAAGAGAAAGGTATTATTGTTCATGACCCTGGCTAATTTGAAAGGACCATACCATAAGTTGTCAAACTTAGCATGTTTATATTTGTCCTCTCTTCTATCATCCCATCTCAATACAAGATCTCCCTCTTTGAAAATATCCTTCTTTGTTCTTTTATCAAACGTGACTTTGAATTTTCTCTGGTGAATAACATCTTTCTGATCCATCTTTTCTCTATATTGTTGAACCTCTATCATCTGGAAAAATCTCCTTTGAATGTCATTGGGTTATTCTAAATCCTCTTACATAAATTTAAGAATAGGTAAACCCAATTGAGTTGGGAAAATAGCCTTTGTTCCATACAACATTTGGAAAGAGTAGGTTCCAATAGATTTCTTATTACTGATTAGATCATCCCATAGGGAAAATTTTAACTTGGAATCCCATGACCTCTTGTTTTCTGTAAGTAGTTTTTTGATAATCCTTATGAGGATTTTATTGGATGATTCTGCTAACCCATTTCCTTGGGGACAGTAAGGGGTGGAGTGGACCAATTTTATGTTATACTTATTGCAAAAATAAATCATTGAGTTTGATTTAAAATCTTGAGCATTGTCAGTAACAAACTTCTTAGGACAACCAAATCTAGAAAAAATATGCCCTTCAAGAAATTCCATGATTACCTTGTCTGTTGCATTATGAGTTGGAATTTCTTCAATCCATTTGGTAAAGTAATCTATGGCCGTAAGTATCCATTTATGTTGTCCATAAGTTTAAGGATTGATTTCCCCAATGAAGTATAATCCCCACTATTGAAATGGTCCATGAGCAATAATGGGATTTAAAGGCAGAGACATAAGTTTATGTTTTCCTACGAACTTTTGACATGGTTCACATGCCCTGACCTGAGAAAATATTTCTGAAAATAGTACAGGCCAATAATATCCTACTCTTAGAATTTTGAAAGAAGTATCTTTCCAATGGTGATGTCCTCCACAAACACCATGGTGTAAATGACAAAAAAAAATGTTTTTCTTCTTATTCATCAACACACATCAACAAAATTCTATTAGGGTCTTTCCAGGACAAGATTTGATCAATAATGCAATATTTTATTGATTTCAATTTAACTGATATGAATTTTTCTTTATCCAAATCAGGGGGAGACTAAATATTTAGTAGAAAAAATATGATGAATTATGTGATTTACTAGAGAAATGATACAAGCCAATTTATTTGCAATTTGACTCTGCCATCAATTTGGAAAGGCCTTGCCCTTTTATTAACTGAGTGGGATTTATAGTCATATGGTATTCTAGAATTTTAGTTATCCATTTTCCTCTCTTTCCTTCACAATCAGGTTGAACCAAAATTTCTTTAACTGCACTACTCAGAACATATGCAATGATCTCAGATTGTAAAACATATACATTGAAAGATTTTAAAGCCTTCACTAGAGGATATGCATATTTCTCCATAATGTCATATTTTAATTCAGATTCTCTGAGATTTTTTCCGAAAAAAGAGATAGGTTTCTCATACCCTCGATCATTTCTTTGTAAAAGAACAACAACTATAGTGTCTTCAGAAGCAAATGAAAAAATAATAAACTCCTTAGAGTAATTAGGGATGATGAGAATAGGTGCCTCAACAAGATCATGTTTAATATTTTCAAATGATTCTTTAGCTTCCAGTATCCACTTGATTTCTGCATCCTTTAACATATCAGCAATGTACTTGATGATTTCTACAAAATTTGGTATAAATGTCCTTAAACAATTAATTTTACGTATGAAGGATTGGATAGATTTCTTGTTTCTTGAAATGTATATCTTTTGAATGGATTTTACTCTTTCATAATCTATCTTGATTCATTCTGGTGAAACAATATGTCCTAAAAGTTTTCCTTCTTCCAAGGCAAAATGAGATTTTTTAGGGTTTAATGATATACCATACCTTCTGCATTTTTCAAATGTCTACCTCAAATGATGCAAGTTCTCTTCATCAGAGGTTGCAAATACAGTGATGTCATCAAGATAAATAACCATAAATCTGTCTTTCTCACCAATAAATGCAATATCCATAACCCTCTAAAAAGTTTCTCATGTATTCATCAATCCAAAAGGAATATTTTCATACATGAAAGTGCCCTAGATAGTGGTAAAAGTTGTTTTCTTCTTATCTTCTTCCATTAGTGATATTTGATTATACCCTGAGTAGCCATCAAGCATAGAGATCCTCTTTTCCCCTACTACTTTTTGTAAAATATGATCCATTTTAGGTAATGGATAATTGTCTTTTAAAGAGCATATGTTCATATTTTTGAATTCCAAACAAATCCTTATATATCCATTATTTTTTATGTCTGGTAGTAAATTAGCTACCCACTCTGAGTATCTCAGTGGTACTATAATTTTAGCATCCAATAACCTTTTCAGTTCTTTTTCTATTATAGGTAACAACAGTGGATTGAATTGTCTAGATTTTTTCTTAAAAGGTTTTGATCCAGGATTTAAAGGAATCTTGTGCTGCATAATCTCTATATCAAAGAAATTTAGGTCTTCATAAGACGAGGAAAAAACATATGAATACCATTTCATCAAATTTACATACTTGTTTCTCTATTTTTCTAACAGTTGTTTAAATAATTTCACCATCCCAGGATTTAAATTTGAACTGATATTATAATCTATCACATTAGTCTCTTATGTTTGAATGACATCTTTTTTGGAAACATCGTTGTGGTCAAACAATATCTCAAGTGGAACCAAACCTTTAGGCATATGATTTGTTTTCAGTTCAATAATTTTGTGGCCAACAACATTCTCTTGAAGAACATTTGCAACATGAACTTCCATATCATCGTTCGCATTCTCTTGATCTATTGAAATATTAGAAAAATAATCAATTGTCTTTAAGAACCTTTGAATCTCCTGGTCATATTTAAAAGCTTGCCAATTTTTTATATTATTTATTATGGAGGGTCTGTGTCTAACCTCAATCTCAAATTTTAAGTTAGGAAAAATTGGAGTCTTGAAATTAGTAGCTGCAAGTGCTAAAGAATCTGCCTGCTAATTCAAATTCTTGTGCACAAAGTGATGTTGAATGCCAAGAATAAATTATCAACAAAATACCATGCCTCATTCCTATATTGTTTTAACCTCTACTGTTTGGTTTGTTAAATGTTTTTTATCTGATGGATGATAATTCCTGAATCTCCAAAAACATAAATTTTATCTATGCCCATATTTTTAGCATCTTTCAATCCTAACAACAAAGTTTCATATTCATTGATGTTGTTGGTTGTATCAAATTCTAGTTTTTATGACATAGGAATAACTTCTTTTGTAGGATAAATGAAAACAATCCCAGCCCCAGAGCCTTCTTTTGAGCAATCCCCATCAAAGAACATTTTCCAGACAAAATTTTCTACACGGTCTTCAACTACAACTTTAATTTTTCTAACTAATGTTTCAACCATATGATCACCAATGTGAAAAAAATAAGAGCCAATTTCATCTTATACAACATATATGTGATGATTACTAGGATTTTCATGATCACTTACAAAGTAATCCAACCTCACTTCCCTATACAATCTCCGATGTTCTCCACCAAACACATGTATAGTAGCATAATTGAGGTCCATTTGTAATGTGCCTCCTACTTTTTTAGCCCATGAACTTGACAGACGCATCCCAAATTTAGGAGGTATGTCAGCCACAATAACATCCAATACCACACTTTTCATAGGTAACTGAGATAAAGTAACAACCATGTCTTTAATGACTCCCAAACATTTAACTTTTCTGGACTCAAATGAATATAGGTTTAGATAAGGCTTAGTGATTTCTAAACCTAATTCATCCATTACCACTTTTGGCATGACATTGTGTGAAGATCCTGAATCCATTAAACAATTATGCAATATTTTGTCATGAATGTTCAGAGATATGTAGAAAGGAGGGGAAGCATCAATCATGTCTTCAATATGAGGTCCAATGGTTATAGTAGGATTCTCATCTTCAAGATTTATAGTATTTGAAAAGGTGACATGAGAAGGGGGCTGCAATGCCTTGAGAACGAACTTTCTAAAAGGATATGTTTTCGTTAATTCTATCGAATGTATGGGGATTTTAATCTTGTTAATTTCATTTTCTGGGCTAAAAGAAGGAACAAACTTTTCAGTTTTATTTACCTCTATAGTACTAACCTTGATAGTTTGCTTTCATTGCTGATCAATTTTAATCCCAGAACTTTCTTTATTGAATCCTGATTTAACTAGAGCATTAGCCTTCTTGGTTGAAACAGGTACATCCACTTTGGGTGTGTTTGATTTGGACCTAAGATCATATTTCTTTCTTTTAGGTTCTTTCTGGATAATTTCATCAACATCCCCTTCTTCAAACTGATTTAGTATAAGAGCATATTCATAATATTGTTTTTTCAAATGAGTAGGAGACAATTATGTATCATTTAAATGCACTGTAGGATCATCCTCAATGTCATCCACTTATTCAAGTTCTTCCACTACATTATTTTGAAAAGGGGGAAACAAATTTTGATCTTCTTGATTCCTCCTTTCTCTTGGTAAGATTTGAGGTACATTATTAGGCCTCCTAAACTGATTAAGGTTTTTGTATCCACCTTCCTTTGTAGGTTTTCTAGGCTATCTTTTTTCCATCTTCAGCCTAGCCATTTCAGATGTCAAGGATTTCAACATTTTGGCCATTTCATCCATCTTAGAATCAGATGTTGTATGAGAAGAAGAAGGGATTTCTTCTATCTGTTTTTCCCTGTCTCTATCACCCCTAGACTTTAACCTTTTTGTTGCTAGTATGTTGGATTCTACCTCAATGGATGCCTCTTGCATCAGACTCAGAGAAGAAAACCTCCTTTCTCTCAACAAAAGAGAAAATTCAACATCAAAGGAATTAGCAAAAGTAATTTTGGTTGATTTTTCTGTAGGCTTGATTTCATCTTGAATTTTACAATACATTTTATTGAACCTTTTAGTAAAATCAAATATAGATTCTCCTTGTTTTCTTTTCAAAGAACCAAATTCAGTGATTTAATATAAGTAGTCTTTCGTGTCTCCCCAGTGTCTTAAAAATGTATCATCCAATGCATCAATATCAATAATTGAATTGGGTGGCAAGTTTCTAAACCATTTTCTTGCTTCGTCATCTAAATTTTGTATAAAAAGTCTCATCCAAACATTTGCATGCTCCACATCAAAGTTATCTGCAAAAATGTACAAAGAATTTAAATGCTCTTCAGCAGTAACTTCTCCATCTCCATTGAATCTTGGAAAATACTTCATATAATCATTGTGTCGGAAATTGTACAGGACTTGCGGGAGGTTTAATGGTGCATATCTAGCTGCAACAATTGCATCCATTCTATTTGCATCCATATTTACTACTTTTGGCATGCTAGTGATGTAGAAAGAGAGGTAGTTCCTTGGGTGAAGAAACTCAACTAAGATGATATAAGTTCTTGATCTTCATAAAATAGAAGTTTCTTTTTGGACTAAAGTAGGATGATGGTTCCATAAAAAAAGGATTTTCAAAGGAACAATAAAGTGGTTTATTTTGTTCAGAAGAAAAAGATTGAGGTGATGATGATAGTGTATTTGGTTCACTTTTAATATCTTTAGTATGATCTCTCAAAGATTTAGCTACAGATACAATATTTGTTTTTTCTTCTTCAATGAGCTCAGCAAACAATTTCCATTGACTTAAATTTAGTTATGAAACAGTTGAAGGAAAGGAAATAGTAGTAGGATCAACAATAGGATTTGTTTCACTCTCGGGAATCACTTCTTCAATTTGTGTGGGTTTGACAGTTTTAGAAGACTGTCCTTGAGTGCTAGTTGAAGACAATTTTCCTTTTGAGAGAGAGGATTGTCCAGGAACGATTTTAGGTTTTCTCAATAATGTTTCACGGTATGGCATTGCTGCAATAGGTTTAGGATCTGGGTTTTTTCTAGTAACTTATTTCTTTGTAGAGGATGAGGAAGTTGGAGGATTTTAGGTCCTTTCCCTTTTCTTTTAGGAGCCAGAATTACCACAAAGGATTCGTCAAGTGAAAAATAAACAGTCTCATGTAACTGTCCAAAATCTTGTTCACCATCAACATTTGGATCTGATCTTGTCATTCTCCAAGGGAAAAATAATTTGTGTCTCCATCCCCGACAACAATGCCAAAAGATGTTAGTCCCTAAATTTGCACTTGACTATGAGAGGGAAAGATAGGGCATCATAATTTTATTGCAATGGTATTTTTTAAGTGTTTTCTGAATAGGTTTTTTAGAAAATGGTTGAAAGTTGGTTCAAGGGTTCAAAATAAACACATTACTCAAAATAAAGCCAAAAAATGACCCACTAATTTAGTAAATGGTAGTCACATTAATAGATTAGACAATAAGGTAAATAAAGAAAGAAATATATGAGAGTATTCAGTTTGTCAACCCCATATAGATTTTTTATTCAAAAATATCATTAAGAAACAAGAACATATACTTGAAGGAGAATATTGATAATAAACAAGAATAATAAAATTTTCATGGTGTTACTTAAGATCAAGAAATCAATGCATTGCAATAGAAAAAATGACTTCAAGTAGGAAAAGAAATATAATATGAAATGAAATAAAAATTGACCAACAACATGCCTTTTCCATTTAGTATCAACGTGGAATATAAACTATCTTACAATGGATTTTAAAATAGGTCCATGAATGCCCAACTTATCGACCTTCATACAATCTTTCTTGTGTCTATTTAAAGTACACAGAGTATTCCTAGAGATCCTATTTTCTAGTTTAGAGCTTTGTAATAGGATCTAGTCAATTCCTATTTCCTAGGAAAATTAGCTCAAACGAGCACTTATAATGCCTATATAGTAGAAGGCTCAACAACAATCCAAAAATATCTTTAACAAAAACTTGAAAATCCCACAAAATTAGGAATCATATATTACTAATTTGTTCCATCCAAAATATCAAAGTTTCATTTGATCCAAATATAGGAATCAAATTGTTCATATTTTACTTCCTGAGTAATAACATCAAACATTCAAAACTAAAGAAAAAATATTCATGAACCATCATGGTATAATGACTGCACTGGCCTTGGTGTCCCTCGGCTTAAGTTTGGTTGTTAACACAACATTATGCCAATATAACTTGAAATTAGATTCTCTTACCTCCTTAAGAAACACTTTCTATTCTTTTCTTTTCCTTTTAAAATCATGTATCTTTTCTTGATGTTTGGAATTCCATTGCTCAACCAAAGATTTCTCTTTCTATAATTTCTTTACCATACTCTGCAGCTCCTTTACTATGTCTTTTTCCTTTATAACTTTAACTTTAAACTTTGGATATTCCTTAGAGGCTTGATGATTTCTTAATTTGATTATATATTTTGAAGATAATCCAGAAATATGATCCTCATCTTCATTGCTATCAAAATATCTGGTTTCTGGAAGGTCTGGCATCTGGTCTGGTTCTGCAAAAAGGTCATCTTTGTCATCATAAACTACATCTGTACCTTTAAACATAGATTCATTTATTGAAGTTGATTATGTGGTTTCTCTTGTCACGGGTCTCCTGGAGTACTGAGCAACCTGTTTTCCCTTTTCTTGTCTCTTCCTCAAGTCTTCAGACTCTTTCTCATTTCTGTGTAAAGAAGGTGTCCCTACCTGTTTTTTGATGCATGTCTTGGAATCTTCAGAGTTGTCTTTTATGATTACAAGATTCTCCTTTTTAATGGACGAATGAAACATGGCCTTTCAATTTAACTTGAATTTATTGGCAGCTCTGGTGGAGTTTCTCCTAGGGTACTTAGGCACAGGTGTTGGATTTTTTCTTTGTTTTTTTTCCTTTTACATTCTTCTTACTTGTAGGTCGTTGTTTCTTCTTGACTGGAGTCTAAACTGGGCTTATAGTATAATCCTCATCTTCATCATTCTCCCTCTTTATATCTGGATTAGAAAATATGTCAGTGTCTTCATTTGTTTTAGACTTCTTACTTAGACTAGTGGTATCTTCCTCATGATCTTATCCTATAGGAAAAACTCCAATGGTTTTATGAGTTTGAAATTTCCTTTTGCTAGCTCAAGTTACCCTAGTTGCATGTGATTCTTATTTAATTAATAATTTAGTTTCTTGACAAGTCTGTTTCCGTTTGGCTGATTTATTCCCTTTGACAATTTTGGATTTAGTTGATTGTAAATAATTTTTTAAATACTGTATTATCCAATCCCAACATCTCTGGACTTTTTTTAAAGAGAATATTACCAATGTCCTAATTAAACACTGATGAAAGGGACTGCGTTTTGTTGTAGCAGGATGGGATTGCACCCTCTTAGAAATTTTGGATAAACGTTTTAGAAGAAAGTAGGGTAAATTAAGAGGATAATCACCATTTATATGAATCAACAGTATGATACAATAGAGATAGACCAAGGAAAAAATTCCTTCACATGTAATGTACCTGCGGATGATTAGCAAAGCATTGTTCCATTCTTTCCTTACCCAACTATGTGGTATTCCCTTTTTCCATTTTGGGTTTTATTTTTCTGGAATTAGAAACTGATTTACAAATTCCATGACCATATTCTCCTTCTTCCACCATCTTTCCCCATACACTGGCAATCTATAGGCTTTAGCAATAGAATGTTGAGTCACATGCATCAGAAGTTTCCCAACTACAGCTTCGAATCCATCAAAATTATGTGCAAACACCATCGATATTTGTTTGTCATGCCCCTAGAAGGTTGAGAAAAAGTCAAACCAACCAACATCCTTGAACTTCTGCTCCATATGAGGGTATGATTCAATAAATTTTGTGCCTTCAAGCTCTAGTATGATTATCTGGACACTCTTTTTGGGTGCCATACTGCTGATATGATCCTGTAAACAAATCTAAGAAGATTGATAGTTTGAATTTTCAATTCTAGTGGGTTGTTAGGAACTAAAAATAACTTATTTATTTGATCCCTGCACACAATAAACGACACACTAAAATAGAAAGGTGATGATTCTATTTATGATAATCAAATGTGTTGATTTGATGCAGGTGTGGCGAGTACAACTCAATACTTTGTATGTAGCTGTTATCATTGAAATAGAAACCCAAAAATAGATCATGAAGAGGCATGGAGATCCTATAATCACGATTTGAGAAATTATGACACAATCTGGGCAGGGTGGCACATGTAAAACTATGATTATTCCTAATGCTGCAAGAATAACGCTATTCCTGTAGCGCCTTTTCTAACTTGGCAAAAATTTGAAAATTCAAATAATGAATGGACAAGTGATGTGACAAAATTTATCATATCAAATCCTAAACTTTAAAAACCTCAAAATCATTTAAAAGTGCAATAAAAATTGGAAAAAAGACCTTTTAAGACGAGAGGTAAAACAAAGTTTTTGACAGAAAAGCATAAGGAGGGGACAAGGACTAGGGATACTCTCTTTATAAAAAAAAAAGTTAGAGACTAACAAAAATCGTAGATTGTGAATGCCATTGCCTCTTCTCTTTAAGAGATTGTAGCAACTAATATACCTATAAAACAATACATTTATAATGATTTAGTAAGGCCCTCATGGATTCAACAAACAATTCCTACCATTTTTAACTATGCTTTGTTTTGTCTTCATGTATATGGACTCTAATAATTTACTTGTTCACCCTCAAATTCCAAATGGTGGCCAATTGACATAGTGGTCATGCAATACAACATATGACTCAAATATTAATATGAACAAGATAAACCCAATTGTTGTTTGTATCCTTCTTGTGACTCGTATTGTATCATGGTACCATTTCAGTTTGGAAGAGTATGATGAATCCTGGAATATAAAAAAGGTCTGTGATGGGTGAGACAACTCATAACCAACAAGAAAACCTGAGAAACGTTGGAGATGTAAACACTCAAAAGAAATCGCAAACTAGTGAAATCCTATTTCAATGAATGGTTATCAATGGAATTCAACACTAGTGTGCAGTTTCCAGTGACATTTTAGGATTCCCTATATTTTATACTTCTAATTTTTTTTCCTTTAAATGCTTAATACCCATTATAACAGATGGCTTAGGCACTTAGCTAATTTCAGTGACCATTAGTTTTGGTTAAAGATAGGTGTAACATAGTTTCTATGTATTTTTTGAACTTAGATGATTATAGTTTGAGATGAATTTATGACATTACCTAGTACCAGTTGTCCAAACTTTCGTATATTTATACTCAATTACTACTTGGTTGAGAGAGTTTTATGGAGATACCCTTGTGAAAAAATGAATCTTATATATTTCAGGTATTAGGAGATCCTCAACACTTGATACATGTTGGCTTGTGTCTATCATTAAACTGAAAGTAACATTAACATTTTCTTTATTAAGATAATTGGACATTTTTAGGTAGCTAAGAGGCAAATTATTAAGGGGCCAGTTGAAAAAATTAGCTTGATTTTATTTTCAAATGGACAAAAAAAGACACTCGACAAATTCAAAGACAAGGTGTAATTTCCTCGATATGATATAATATAGAATATGTTTTTATTGTAATTTACAGCGATTTATCATTAAGTGATGTGCAAATTGGTTGTATGTAGAATGTCAAAGGAATATCAAGATGGGATTGAAGAGTTCATAACATTTTCTATGAGGCATTCGGAGGATAAGAAGACCACAAGATGCCCTTGTAAAAAATGTTGCAATGTTACAGTACTAACATTTGAGGAAGTACGAGAACACTTGATGATTCATGGTAGAATGAGTTCATATAGAATTTGGTTTTTCCATGGAGAGAGGGTTGCTAGTCATGTATGATCATAGGATATTATTGAATTAAAGTATCATTTCCACATCAATAATATTAATTATATATTTCACTTTACATTAGATAAAATTTGATTTGTTTTTTTATATCTCTCCCAGGCACCTATATTTGACAAAGGAAATAAAAAATATGAAAATGAGATGAATGATTTACCTCGAGAAATTTCGCATTTATTGGTATGAATTTATGTAATGAAAGTGTTTAAAATCTTATTTATGCATTGTTGTATGACGATCAATTATATTGTTAAAAGATCCATTTTCCCTGAGAATGTTTTATATGAACAATATTGATGTTTATGATTTTCTTTTATTTACATTATATTTTGTGGTATCCAATTGACAGGGTGATGAACACATAGTCAAACATGAAGATCATAATCATGTTGATGAGTCTGGGACATTGTTTACAAATGATATTTAAGTTCATGAGAATGAAAATGATAATGATGAAACCATGGTTGATAATCATATCATTCAAATGGTGAATGATGTTTATGAATGCTTTAATGAAAATCTAGATGTGAATTCTAAAAATGGCCAAGTATGATGAATGGATGAAATGAATGACATCAATCAATATCAAAAGTTAATTGAAGATGATAGGAAACCATTGTACTCAGGTTTCACTGGTTTCAATAAGCTATTGGTCATTGTGAAATTGTACAACCTTAAAGTGAAAAATGGATGGTCTAACACAAGTTTGACCCAAGTGTTGAAATTACTGAGAGAAATGATTCCAAAAGAAAATACACTTCCATAGTTTGCATATGCTCCAAAAACATTTATTAAATAATTGGGTTTGGACTATGAAATGATACATGCATGCCAAAATGATTGCATTTTATACCGGGGAAAATATGAAAGTAAATATAAATGCCCAACATGTGGTAAATCTAAATGGAAGGTTTATGCTCATTCTAGAAAGGTGCATAAAGGTGTTTCGACCAAAGTGCTAAGGTATTTTCCTATAGTGCCAAGGTTGAAGAGAATGTATAGGTATGATTTGAACTCTTTTAATTCTATTATTGCATGCAAATTTACGTACTACCTACTCACAAATCATCTTCTTTACTCATATTAAGTATTGCAATGTATATATTATAATTTTTTTTTTGTTACATCTTTGAACAAATCTCACATAAAATGAGGTGGCATCATTAGAATGTAAGTTATGATGGAATGATGCGCCACCCAGTTGATATCCCAGCATTGATGCGCCAAAAAGAACCATTTAATGGGAATCATGAGCATCGCATTTCACCTAAAATTGTAAAAGTATCAGGTATTTTTGAAGAAACAAAAGGAAATGAAGAAAATTGGAGGAAAAATGAAATTAAAAAAGAAAGAGAAATATAAAAAGAAGGTGAAAATTCAAACATTGGCGTGTGGAAGAAAATGTCATTTCTATTCAATTTTCCATATTGGGAGGTATGCACACTCTACCCACACTAACTATAGGTAATTATTGAATGTATGATGCTTGAAGTATTTTAGTATGTTTGTATGTTTTATTTGAATCTATTGTTTAGTTTTTCCTCCATATTTTCATGAATTCATTTTGATATGGTTGGATGCATAAAATCCTAGTACGCCACATTTTAGATGTTATGCATATAGAAAATAATGTATGTGAAAGTATTTTTGGAACCCTTCTAGATATAAAAGGAAAATCAAAGGATGGAAAAAATTATCATGATGAATTACAATAGTTGGGTATAAGGAGATCACTATGGACAGAATATCAAGGAAACATAATATTTCTTACATCTGCACCACACACTCTTTCAAAAAAAGAGAAAGAAACACTTTGTGTTGTTTTGTTCACATTAAAAGTGCCTAATGGTTATAGTACAAATATTAGAATTCATATATCTATAGAAGAGCTTAAGCTTCATAACATTAAATCACATGATTTCCATGTTTTGATGCAACAACTCCTTCCATAAGCATTGTGTCATGTGCTAACAAAAGCAGTGAGAAACACCATTTGTAGCTTTGCTTCATTTTTAGCCGAATTGGTGCAAAAATAGTTTATCCAACAGATCTTGAAAACATAGAATATGATTTCATGGAGATATAATGATACATTTGATTGTACCCTTGGTACAAGAGTTACATTTTTGTGGTCTAGTTGCATACTGATGGATGTACCCTTTTGAAAGGTTAGTGAAGTTTTACAGTGTACAAATCCACATAAATTCCAACATATTATTTTCATCTAGTAGAACCCTAACAAATATGTATTCATACTTTTCATTTGACTGCAAGTTTGATGTGTTTTTTTTTTCAAGCACATGAAAGTTTACAAAAGTTATGTGAAGAACAAGAATATGCCTGAAGGGTGCATAGTTGAAAACTACATTGTGGAGGAATACATAAACTTTTGTTCTGGATATGTTGAATGTATGGAATATATTGGAAGCATTCCTAATAGAAATGAGGCTTGGGATGATGAAGAGGGAGAACTTGATCACTATGGGAAGGCCTTATATAGTGGGAATTATTTTGAATAGGATAACATCAGTTTGTTACAAGCCCATAGGTGGGTCTTGTACAACATAGATGAATTTCAACCTTGGATAAAGTAAGTAATAAGAATGACCTTGTAATGAAAATGATGTTCATTGACATTACTGGAAATTAGGATGTGTATATTTTAACATTGTACAATATTTTACTGCAAACACATTTTCAATAAAAGAACAAAAAATATACAATGGAAAATACACACATTACACAAAAGCGTTCCCACAGAGCCAAACCGGGAAAACAGCATATTCTATATTCATTCATGAGTGATACATTGTTTACAATAAAATATACATATAGGGCCATGGAGCATCCAAGATCCTAACCCAATGACCTAGATAAGTCAAAAACCCTAATTACTTAACTGAAAATAAAAAACCATGTGTCAAAAATCGTATGTCGAAAAACCACCCAACGATGGACATGAAAATTGAGGTGACACAAAAATGAGGCAAAATCACGACACATTTTCCGAGGATTTTTTTTTTTTTATCTGGGGTGTTCCCCTAAACCCTATGAAGGGAGGATATCACTTCATCATCCAGTGACATAAGGAGACACTAGTGGTGGTGGTACAGAAAATATTAACACATGCCCAACATTCTCCCACTTGTTGTTTCTTTTTCCACCTGCAGGGGGTTCTGTATAACACATACCCAACATTCTCCCACTTGTTGTTTTCTTTTCACACAGGGGGTTACAGAGTTACATAGTCAACAATCGAGGGCAGCAATGCCCATGGATCCTCTACACCAAGATAACTTCTCAGTGCTCACAGATATTTTTAATGAATCTTCAACATTCTTCAACGTTTCTACCTTCATCAGCAACACTTTCTTTTCTTCAACCATGTCTCTCACAAAGTGATATTGAATATCAATATGTTTTTTCTTTGAATGATATGCCAAGTTCTTCGCTAGAAAAATTACACTCTAACTATCACAATCTATCCTTACAGCTTGTTGTACCAACCCAATACCTGAAAAGAATATGTGTAACCATATTGCTTCCTTGCTTGCATGAGTGCCTACCATGTATTTAGCTTCTATAGTTGAAAGTGCCACTACATCCTGTCTTTTGCTCATCCAACCGATTTCTCCTCCAAATAGTTCAAACACATACCCACTTGTAGATATCCTACGATCCAGATATCCAACTGAGTATGAATCCACAAAGCCATGCATTTCCAACACTCTTTCAAATCCTGGTCTTCCTCGGTAGAAAAATCCATAGCTAGCAGTGCCATGCAAATACCTAAAAGCCCTTTTTACTACTGTCCAATGCTCCTTCCCTGGTTTTGAAATATACCTGCTCAAAACTCCCACGGTATGTGAAATTCCCAATCTAGTACAAACCATTATGTACATCAAACTACAAACTACATTCACATATGGAACACAAGACATTTCCTCCTCCTCTTCCTGTGTCCTAGGACACTGATCCACAGATAAATTTACACCAAAAGGAATAGGGAGCTTGACCGGTTTACATTCCTTCATATTAAACCTCTACAATATTGTCTCAACAAATTTTCTCTGATTTAACCAGAGTTTCCTCTTTTTCCAATCTCTTTCAATTTCCATGCCCAAAATGAAATTTGCAACACTGAGATCCTTCATGTCAAATTTAGAGGACAATTGAATTTTTACATCCTATATAATCTCCTTCTTGTTTCCTATCAGCAACATTTCATCCACATATAATACCAAATAAATAAAATGATCACCAATTAATTTAAAATACACACAGTGATCCTCTTTTCTTTTTGTGAAGCCAATTACCATCATATAAGTATCAAATTTTTTATACCACATCCTTGGTGAGTCTTGTAAACCATACAAGGTATTTTTCATCTTGCATACCAGTTCCTTGTTTCCCTTGACAACAAAGCCTTCTGGCTGTTTCATATAGATTTCTTATTCCATATCCCCATGTAGGAATGTTGTCTTCACATCCACGTTTTCTACTTAAAAATAAAACGCAATAGTAACAAATAACATAAATATGATAGAAGTTAACTTGGCAAGAGGAGAAAACATCTCACCAAAATCGATTCCCTCAACCGGGGAATAACCCTTTGCTACTAACCGAGCTTTGTATTTCTCCACTTTTCTTTCTGCATTCAACTTCTTTTTAAATACTCATTTGCTGCAAATGGGATTTCTTCGAGTCAGAAACTCCATTAGATCCCAAGCCTTATTATTATCCAAGGTTTCTATTTCTTCATCCATGGAATTTTTTCCAGAGTTCTCCATCCTCTGAATCCAATGCCTCCCTGAGAGTTCTAGGATCATCATCAGTAATAGACAAATCAAAATTTGAATGAAAAATCAGATGGAGTATACCTTTTCAGTATCCTTTCTCAAATTGATCTCCTCAATACTGGATTATGAGGATCTTCTTCTTCTTATTCATGTTCTTTTGTAGAGTCGGATTCATCATCCTTTAAATCAAACTCTATTTTCTTTGGTTCTGCCTTACTTGGTAGGACTTCTTGTTTAACAACATTCTTCATTTCTCTAAATACCACATCTCGGCTATACACAACCTTCTTGGTTTCTAGTTTCCAAAGATTATAACCTTTGAGACCATATTTATACCTAATAAAGATACTCTTTTCATCTTTCTTATCTAGCTTACTCCTCTTTTCCTTTGGAACATGAACATAGGCCTCACAACCAAATACCTTGAGATGTGTGAGAGAAGGATTCTTACCAGTCCATACCTCTTGTGGATTCTTGTAATCCAGTGCTAATGAGGGTGATCTATTGACCAGGTAACATGCAATACCCACTTCCTCTGCCCATAATTCTTACCCTAACTTGGGACCACTGGGCATGCACCTTATTGTTTCCATCAAAGTCTTGTTCATCCTTTATGTAACTCCATTCTGCTGAGGTGTATATGGAGTAGTCTTCTTCCTTTATATACCATACTTCTTACCAAATTCTTCAAATTCATTCCCATAGAACTCTCTGCCATTATCTTTCCTCATCACCTTAATTATATTCTCTGTTTGATTCTCAACAAGAGCCTTAAACTCTTTAAACCTGTCAAAGACTTCATATTTCTTCTTGAGGAAATATATAAAATTATTCCTCGATAAGACATCTATAAATGATACATAGTACACACATTTTCCCAATGATGGAACTGACACAGGTCCAAACAAACACATCACTATGAACTGGCAGTAAAATTCCTTCTGCCCTCATTGCACGAGAGGGAAATCTTACGCGGTTCTGCTTCCCATATACACAATTTTCATGGAAATAAAAATTCAGAGAGAAATTAAACATACCTTCAACCATACCTTTACTGTGTAGTAGTCAAAGACCCTTCTCTCTGATATGCCCCAATATTTGATGCCACAACATAACCTTTTCTCCAAAGACTACAGGAGTTATTTCTTCTTCAACTCCAGTATTAGGAACAATGGAAATATTAAAACCATCACTGATAGTTCTTTCTTTCATATTATACAGAGTTCCAAATCAAACTCCCTTCAATACCACCATTTCTCCTCAAACCATCCTACAGGTTTCCTTTTCAAATATTGTTTTTACCCTTGCATCGTCCATTTTTCTTACAAAAATCAAATTTCTGGCCAATCATGCGATGTGAAAAACACCAAGTAGTTTTATAATCCTTCCATATATGAGCCTCAAATTGACTTTTCCTCGACCTATTATTCTCTTTGTCGAGTCATAACCTAGGAAAAAATTACCTCCATCATACCTTTAATATTCACAGAACCACTCCCTTTGGGGATTCATATGAAAGGATGCATCTGAGTCAACCAACCATGCCTCATGATCTGCATGTGTACTTGAAGAAGCAAAGTACACATCCCCTCCTTCCTTGGAGTTATTTTCTTCTGTAGAAGGAGATTCTTTAGATCCCTTCTTTTTCTCAACTTTGGATCTACACTACTTCTTCTAGTGCCCTTCTTTTCCACATCTCCACAATACCTTTACAAAATTTTTGGGAGACTTAGATATTCCTTTAGACTTATATATCCCACTTGAGGACTTAGATCTATTTATTTCTTGGGATTTTCCTGTTGCAAATAATGCATCTATGCTCTATCCTTCCATGTTCTTCCATCTCATCTGCTCTGACAAAAAGGATGAGACCAATTCATTAAACTTCAAGGAAGTTCTATTACTACCTATGGCCATAAAAAAACTATCCCATGAGTCTGGTAAAGAGCAAAGTAATTCGATACCCTTATCTTCATCTAAATTTTTAATCTCAACAGATACTAATTGACTTACCATAGTATTGAAGGCATTTAAATGATTTTCCACTGAGTCTCCATCTCTCATCCTCAAGTTATACAACTTATTTCTTAGGAATAATTTATTTACTAGAGACTTAGACTAATACAACTTTCGCAACTTATCCCATAAATCTTTGGTTGTATCTTCCTATGACACATTCAGTAACACTAAATCTGAGAGATGCAATTGGATTTTTCTCTTCACCTTTCGATCCAACTTTTTCCAGTCATCTATTGAAGTTCATTTAGATGTAGTACCTAGATCCACCACGATCCACTAATCTTTGTCCAACAACATATATTCCATATTGATCTTCCACAGCTCAAAACATTGCACATTAAACTTCTCAATCTCCATTTTCAAACTGCTCTCCATTTATTTTCACCTGAAAATCAATACCACAGATCTACCACTATAACAAGGATTATCACAATCTCGAGCCAAACCCTTGACCACAAAGGCACCCCCTGAAGCCAACAAAGCTCGGATACCAAATGTATGTTTTAACATTGTACAATATTTTACTGCAAACACATTTTCAATAAAAGAAAAGAAAATATACAATGGGAAATACACACATTACATAGATACTTTTCCCCTAAAAACCCAAACCAGGAAAACTAGCATATTTTATATTCATTCATAGTGATACATTGTTTACAATAAAATATACATATAGGATCCATTGGAATCCAAAAACCTAACCCAATGACCTGGATTAGTCAACAACCTTAATTCCTTAACCAGAAATAGAAAACCATCAGCAAAAATCACGTACCAAAAAACCGCCCAACAATGGACACGAAAATCGAGGAAACACGAAAAAACGAGGAAAAATGCGACATGTTTCCTGAGGAAAAAAAATTCTTGGGGGTGTGGCCCCACCTCACACTCCCCTGCGCACCCGATGCAATGTAGCAGACACTAGGTCTAGTCATGCAAAGAATATAACACATACCCAACAAGATGGACTTGAGTGAAATCACCAATAAAAACATACAAGCCCAAAAGGATGAAGGCTTTCTAAAAAAGCTCCACAACCAACAATTTGGTGATTGGTTAAAAACAGTTAATGATATGTTCATTATATTATAATTATTTATAATTTATTGAACAAGAATATTATGATGTATGAACTAAGGATCCTCTTATGTAGTTTAAAATTGCATGGTTTTCTAACGATATTTAATAATTTGCAGGTGGAAGGAAAATAAAATATTTATGATACCCTTAAATGGTTAGAACGTGGCCCAAGGAAATATGCAACTAAGTATGAGGGATACTTAATCAATGGGTGTAGATTTCATATTAAAAACATAGAGAATATTAGGGCCACCCAAAATAGTGGTGTGTCCATATATGCACAAACATTAATGATATCAAGTGAAAAAGACAAGAATCCAATATGCCAAATGATAACATATTATAGAGTGATCCAAGAAATAATCATATTGGACTACTATTGTGTGAATTATCCCTTGTTCAAATGTGATTGGGTAGATGTACACAAGAAGAACAGAATGAAAGTTGATGAAATTGGTTTCACAATGGTGAATCAAAAGAGATGCTTAAGTAAGGACTGAGTGCAAGATGATCCATTTATTCTAGCATCACAAGAGAAACAATTATTCTATGTACAAGATCTTGTAGAGAATGATTGGTATGTAGTTATGAAAAGCCCTCCAAAGGGATTGATAAATAGTAACACATATGAATTTGAGTATGCAAATCTATCAAGCATTGTAGACTTTGAAGGGAAAAAATGAAAAGATGATGAAGCTACAGTTGATGGTGACATGGATTATGTTCGACAAGATTGTGAAGGCACATGGTCAAATGTTGATAAATAAGTACTATTTATTATTTATTTATCCATTCTCATTTAATTGTATCTATGAAATTGGAAATTACATTTTAATACTCTTAATTGTTTTGAATGTGCATCTACCAATTAGTTGACTATATTGTTTACTTGAATGAAATTGTTAATTTTTATGAAAAATGTGCATATTGAAAATGTTTTTGATATAAATTTTGAATATTTTCAAAGTCTACCTCATTGTCATTAAATTTTTAATGCATATGAAGGGGATCACTGCTAAGCTTCTTCAAGGAAAGTCATGTCATGGTTTTGTTTTTGTTTTCATTATAGTAATAATGACTTATGATAAGTGAGGTGAATTTCACTGAGGGAGATATATAATGTTTGTGCATAAAATTGATGTGATACATGAAAAAAGTGGGCCTACCATAATATTTAAAAATAACAACTCAAATTAAAATCAATAATGTAAAATAAAATTTAAGAAAAAAATATTAAACATGAATATATGTGTATATATATATACCCACATACATATAAATTTCCCTCGTAGGTTTCTATGAGGGAGCTTCTCAATCACCCTCGTAAGTTGCTATGGGGGGTTCTAAAACACCCACGTAGGTTTATAGAAGGGGGGTTTCATGATTACCTCATAAGTTTCTATGAGGGGGGTTTCAAACCATCCTTGTATATTGTTAAAGGGTCTTCCACACTGGCTCTATAACCTGCTATGAGGGGGGTTCTAAACTGACTCCATAAGATGTTACAAGTGGGGTTCTAAAATTCTCTCATATATTTCTATGACGAGGGTTCAAAAATTCCCTCATAGGTTTCTATGAGGGAGAGGCTCTGAAACTCCCTCATACATTGATATGACAGGGGTTCTAAACCACCCTCATAGATTTCTACGATGGGGGTTCTACACCACCCTCATAAGTTTCTACATGGAGGGTGAAAAATAACCCTCATATGATTCTACGAGGGGGGTTCTAACTATCCCCAAACGTTGCTACGAGGTGAGTTCTAAAATTCCCTCATAGATCACTATGAAGGGGGTTCTAAACCTCCCCCAAAAGTAACTTTTCAAGAGCAGTTCTAAATTGTCCCCAAAAGCACCGTTGCTAAAAGTCAAGCCTTTTAGCGGTGTTTTTTTAAGAAATATAAAGTGTCCCTGTAGATTTCTACGCAAGGGGTCCTAAACCACCCCTAAAAATCACTTTTCGAGGGGGGTTCCAAACCCCCCCTAAAGGCACCACTACTAAAATTCAAGCCTTTTAGAGACGGTTTCTGAAGAGATATAAACTGCTCCTGTAGGTTTCTACGTAGGGGGTTCTAAACCACCCCTAAAAGTCACTTTTTGAGGGGGGTTCCAAACCCCCCATAAAGGCACCACTGCTAAAATTCAAGTCTTTTAGAAATGGTTTTTGAAGAGATATAAACCTCCCTAAAAAATGAATTTTAGGGGCGGTGCAAAACTGCCCCCAAAAATTGACTTTTAGGGGCGGTTCCAAATCCCCGCCAAAATTCATTTTTGGGGGGAGGTTTGAAAATTCCCCTAAAAGCAAATTTTTGGGGGGGTTTTGCAGAACCCCCGCTAATGCTAAAACCCCTGCCAATTCCACTTTTGGAGGAGAAAAATGACCACCTCTAAAGGTATTTTTTGTAGTAGTGTACCAAAGAGCAAATTTTGTAACTTTTGTAAGTTATTTGGACAGGAAGACAAGGATTGTAGAACCTTGGAGACAATGAAATAAAGGATTGCATATACATACATGGTGCAGGTCGAACATGTAACAGGACAACCTATAGAGAAACTGCATTATAAAAATGCGCAGCAGCAAAAATATAATCTCATGCAGTAGTTTGAAACACAACCATAGTATAATGCACAATAGTTTCAATGGAAACAATGGTATAATCCTACACAACAATGCATATCTCCACCGCAGTACAATAACCCACAACCATAGTATAATCAAGGACCTCAGTATAGCACACTGCATGAAGATAATAAAGGAAACATAGAAGGATTCATAGGAGGAGGAGGTCAAGGAAGAGGCTTTGGAGGAGCTCGAGGACCAGTTATTTTTCATAACTGTCAGAAACTAGGGCACTATGAAAGAGACTTCCCATAACCACTTGTGACATGTATGTAGTGTCATGCAACAGATCATGAAATAGAATATTTTTCTACACTTTTGATAAATATATAGGATGAGAGGAACTAGACTAATCAGAACGTGCAATGGATTGGGGTGGAAAATAGAGAAGAAGATGCGAAGAAGATTAACATAGTTACTAGTCGTGGAGCTAAGACAGGAGAAGATGCAACCAAAAAGGAACAAGACTAGTACAAGTGGTTTAGGAAGAATACAACACTTGAACATAATTTTGATGTGCACAAAGAGAAAGAGATACTGAAGGAATATATACATGAGATGTTGAAGGAAAACATTTCGTCCACTTTAGGAATGAAGCCAGTAGATGAGATACTAGTCTATGACATGCCTCCATTATTTGATACAAAAAAATTTCCTAATATGGAACAGGAAATCTACTTAGAGAACAGGGTGGAGGTAGGACCCTTAGGGAAACAAACTTTGGATCCTGCGTAGTGGATCACAGGTTTATACAATTCATACATTATGAATTTGTTGGACATACCGCATTTTGGGCGTGGTAAGAATGTGGGTCTCTATGTGAAACAACTGCTGGAAAGGGTKCATGGAGGGATCATGTGGATGGGTAGGCCATTCCATATATATGTATATCTCATAGATAAAATTACAGGGTTTCATATCARCAGCGTAAAACCAGAATATTATTTGGAAAACAAAGTAATGGACAAGAAAACTGCAGAAGAAGTCAAAGCACGATTCAACACAAACAGGGGAACCAGGGGCATAGCAATAAAGGACATCAATGATTCTATGAAAAGGTTTTCCATGAAACAGATGGCATGCAAACTTTTGAGGAAGTGTAGAAAGGAAGAGGCCTCGGTAGAAGTCATAGAAGTAGTTGTGCAGTGTGAAAAGGGTGTAGTATTAAGATGTGCAATCTATTTATTGAATCAAATTTTTATAGACTGCAGGGATGCACAGGATAATGGGAAAGAATTCAATTATTCCTGGTTATTGGTATTGATAAATTTAATAGGGTGGAAGGAGCCTAAATTATCAGTCTTTTTGGATAGAAGTGGGAAATGTCGTGTAGTGCAGTATACAACCTTATGGAAAGAAAAAGACCCTAAGAACCAATAGGGAAACAACGCAGTATTTGCAATGTTTCTAGAAGATATGCAGGAGAATAAATATAATGGGTGGAGAATCCGAATTGAAGTAATCTAGTAAAATGAAGGAATTTCTTATTTTAAGGTTTTAAGACACCACATGTGGATTCAAGCCAGAATATATTCAAAGAAAAAGTAGTTAGAAATGAGGTACTACACAACACACGAGGAAGTAGATTGTATCATGAAGGACTGGCCTGCGTAGTAGAAAGTTCCAACAATATAGAAGAAAGGGACAAAACCAAATGAACAAGAAAAAGGAGTTCCATCAAAGAATTCCGGCAGTCCAGAAGAAAATATAAGGAAGGCAACAAAGCACATTCAAACCTCACGAAGTAGTGAAACAGTAGAGAAGCCAAGGAGAAAAGATATAGTGTCAAGGGAAAACGTAAAATGGGATGGAGATAAGTTAAAGGGAAGTACCTCCTTCCAGAAGTAAGAAAAGGATGACGAAGCAGAAAAGAAAAAAATTGAGGCACATACCTCAACCCAAACAAAGAAGAGGAAGGGAACAAAGGAGGGACAAATAAGGAAGAAAATGAAGTATCATAATAATCCTCTTGTCCTCACTATTACTGAAGACAGTGTAGAGTTCGTTATAGACAAAGTACAATATAGAGGGGAGGATGTAGTACATGAAGCAAAGGCACAAAGAGAAGAAATTATGGAGAAATTAGAAGTACATGACATCCTACAGAGGCTGCAGCTAAGTATAACGCATTATCCTACGACTCGACAGAAAGACAAAGAATGGGAAGCACCAACATCGAAAGAGAAAGAAGAGACAATGAAAACAATAGTAATGAGCAGTGATAGGTTCAAGGTCACACAATATATGTTGGTAGTAGATGAGAACACGACACAAAAACTGGTGAAGGAAATAGAACATCTGGATTTTGTTTTGGAAAACATACCCACAAAGGTGTTATATGGGTTACAAGCGAGCATTATGGAGGAGGTTCAATATATATAGAGAGTAGATGCCACCAACCTAGAGATCGACAGGGAGGTGAAGGAGATATTGCAGATAACTTGTGAGCAGATCACACTGGAGAATGAGGAGGAGAAGAAGTGAATACACAACCTAGAGATAAAACTTTTAGAAGTATACATCAACATACAAGACTGTGTGTGGCCACGGGAGGTCACAAAAGAAGAAAATATACACAATATTGCATAGACAATAGAGAAATATAAATAGGAGATGGCATATTTAACATAAAAACTAACTCCAAGCACATCCCCAGAAGTACGAGAATAGAGAGAACATGAGGCTACTGCACATGTAGATAGCATAGCACGAGAAGTAAAATAAGTTTCAGAGTTATATGATAGGACAACACATATTTGCACTAGCCTGGAATAAGATGAGAAGATCCAGTAGTTGTAGGAGAGAGAGGAAAAAAAAAACATGGTAATTAAGAACCTAAAGAAGAGGTAAAAGATAATGGAGATATCCCTAATAATGAGGGCCGCACAGGAGATGAAAAACCTACACGAAGAGGTAAATAAAGTACAAGGATAAAAACATGAAAGGTATACCCAATTGGATCCATTACAACAAGAGGCCAAAAGTATGATAGAAGAACTGTAGACAGAGAAAGGAAGACTAGCACAGACACTTGCAGAAAGTAGGGAAGTGTTGAAGGAGCACATGAAAACACATGATGTGGAGACATTGGTTGAAAAGAATGTGCAGGAAAAAGAAACAACAAAAGAGATAGAAAATAAGTTTCATGCACTGGAGGTAGCACTACATAAAACACATTAAGTCTGTGTGGCTCGGGTCGAGCCACAAGTTAGTGTTGGGGGCCTGTTGGAGAAATCATTTTTGGGAGTAAGTGCAACAAGCGAGGAAAGTGAAACAAAGGGAACAACGCATGCCAGAAAATAAGGAGACCAGTGGGACAAAGGAAAAATGAAGCAGTGTGCGATAAGATTTGCGGAAATCTGACGCATATGTGGACAAACCTAGCCATGTTAGGGTTAGGGTTAGGGTTTTGGAGTCATATTGTAATGTTTTTTTATCCATTTTGTAGTATAAATAGAAGAGGTATAAGGTATATTGATTCATTTGTGAATGCTATGATATCTTTATATATTTGTTATCCTTGTTGAGAGAGAGAGTATTATGCTTCTATTAGAGTCTGTGTTTTGGTGAGAGTTGCAGAGCTTGGATGGATTTGATGTAACTGTGTGTCGGGTCGCAAGTTTTGGAGCTTGGTGTGACGTTGGTCTGCCTCACTACTCTCTATTGTTCTATGAGTAATGTGCATAGTTTCATTTTAAAAAGAAAAATAAATAAAAACAATATCTTTGTGGAAATAGCCCTAGGGGGGGTGAACCATGATAAAACTTTGTGTTGCAATGTGTTCGAATGGTTTTTATTATTTCTACAATTATGGTTAAATTTCTAGGTGAATGAATGGTTTATATTCATCGTGCACTAGAAATATATATGCACAATGAATATTATAGATGATGAAGTAGTATATTTGATGAATGGTATGATATGATGTATGTTTAAGTAGGAATATAAGTAAGAATAACAACCCCAATCCCTTCCATGTCTGCGGACACCTACGTCCTACAGTCACCCATAAACCATCTCATATGATACTATGTTGTGCACTATGTGTGCAGTGTAGCCTTCTAGTTTACCAGAAGGGTCGATGGTGAAAAGGTTTTTTTTGGAGAACTAAGGTAGAATGCGGGTCATCCCATACATCCAACAGGGTTGTAGCCACATCTTTGGAAATGGTAGTAACAAGCAATCGGAGGAACCAATATAGCCTTTGTTGTGGGGTGGTATCCACCTTGCATATTCTTCGACATCTACGCCACTCATGAATATGGTTATAAATATGAACAAATGTGGTTTTTTTTCATTAAGAAAGAATCTCCAAACCCGTGTCATGACAAATAGGGAGTTGAAAAAATGATAGGAATGATTTGGATAGAGACTCAAAGATTGCATGGGAACCAAACTTTTCATCCACGTACCATTTGGCCACAGTTCCAGTGAGGGTTCTATGAAATAACCATAGATGAATGGAATATTCCATTATGCTAATGGAAGAACACCAAAAGTGGAAGGACATGACATGGTTCATTGGGTCCTCTCATATTTTTTCTTCAAAATTAGGAATGTCAGAAGGTAGCTTTGTGGGCATATTCGACCATGTGTGATCCTAAAATATAGGATCATTTTTCATATTGGTTAGATATGAGATATTGAGTGAAGCCAAGTAGGGCATTACGGGGGTTGATCCTACCATGGTATGAGAGGATGTGGTTCCTTGGGAGCWTTCACTTTGTGAAGATTTTTGAGTTCCACCTCCTTGTTGTGGAGGGTTTGTTTGTGAGTTACTTTGGATATTGGTTCCAARAAAAGTGGCCCCTAGCAACCCTGAGCCGATTACCATAGCGCTAACTGGTGTATGTGATGGTACTATTGATGTCTCAGCCAAATTAGTAACACCACCCAAAATTGGGGATAAGTTTCTCAAGCTCCTAGAACGACAGGGATATTGTGGTTCCTCTATGATTCTAGCGTAGAGGTGGGCGTGTGAAAATGGTGGTGAAGAATGATAGGACAAATGTCTTTTAAATTTATTTAAACAATGTATCCATAAAACGACATGTAATCAAGTGGTGAGAATCATACATAAAAACAATATAAAAGGTAGTTTGGGATATTGTAACTCCACATGGGGGAACAAAAAATCAAATAACAAGTGCACATTTCCTATCCAACATAATGTCCTTCCTCTCCAATAAAACTGGACCTCCAAAAAATCACTCGACAGTGGGTCCAAAACCCACTTGAGGAGAAGCTAGTGAAGGGGCGAACAATCAGTTATAATGAGGGTTGAAGGGGGCATATCCCAAAAATATTGGTGATATTTCCCAACAACTGTTCAAAATCTAATTGAGGTGCGATTGCAACCCACAACTTCCACCTTGAGTAGATAAATCCTAGATTGGGCTACTAAGCTACCTCCATCAAACATTAAATTTAAATTTTCGACCTTAGAAATCGATCATCAGCTGGATTCTTTCCAAGGGTTGGGTGACCCAAGGAGGAAGGCGTAGAAAAAATAGACCTCGGCCTTCAACTCTTCATGGGTGTCTCCCTGCCTTATAGTGTAGGAATGATTGAGTGGGTGGATTTTTTCACCTAATTCACAAATTTCTAAGTTTCACGTGAGAAAGAAATGATGATGAGAATTTATTTGGATTCTTATCCCCAAAATCATAACTTAGACTACCAAATTCTTTTGTGTTCCCCCTGTGGAGGTGAGAAAGTGGGTTGATTATGGTTGTTTTTAGAATGTGAGAGTAGCCTGTGAAGTTGGGGTCATGGACCAATTTTTTTTTTATGATGGTGTGCCAAAATACTCTTTACTAAAAAATTTAAGCCCAACAAAGAGTTTCAAGTATCTAGCAAATTGTTTTTGAGTGAGAGTGTGTGCAAGGAGTGGTGATGGTGAAATCGTTTTTTAATAAGTTAAATTCAATATTTTAACATGGTGGACATTGTGTGGTCCTTTACTTTTCTTGTTTAGATAACTTATTAAATTTTTTCAAATGACCCTTGCAAATGAAAGAATCTTAAGCTTACATGGTGGATATGAGAATCCTTACTTTGACTCTTTTATATCCCTAGGATGTTTTGTAATCTGATAGAGCTTGAAAATTGTCCCTAGATTGTGAACATATGGGAATGTATGGACCCTTCCAATTCTTTAAACTTCCTAAATGAGTTACTCTAGAATTTTGAAACTATCCTAAGATTGTGAACATGTGGGAATGTATGGGCGCTTACAAATATTAGATTTAAGTTTCAAAAATAATCTAAGAGGTATTGACTTCTCCTAGAGATTTGGTTGATTTTTCTTTAAGGGAGATGAAGACTTGTTTAGGAAATATATTTTTTGATTTCCAAGATTACACTAGGGTGCGAGGAAACAACATACTCCAATATTACTTAAATAAGTTTCTAGTCTTGAATTATTGTGATGACTTTGTAAAATAAGAGAAGGTAATGAAATTCATATGCTAAGCTTCGGGCCATCCATGTGGCAAGTATGGAAGTAAAATATAAAAAGGTTATTTTTCTCCTCCCTAAATTTCTATGTGTGGTTTAAATCTATGTATGAACGAGTGGATATCCAAGCTTGATTTTAATGTATTTTAAAACATTTCATAAATAAAATCTAAACTACTTGGTGGAAGTGAACTCCTCAAGCCTTACAATTTGGAAACAATAAGACCAGTGTGTGACTAAACCAGAAATAGTCGCACACAAATAATAAATTTCACATTTGAAGAGTTCTAACAAAGCATATATGTGCATGGACCGCATGAATGTTTTTCCCGAACCTGCACGCACGCAGAGAAGTTGGAGGGAAAAAAAAATTGAACAATTTCACTCAATGTGGGATGAAATCCTACTCTCTAAAGTTGAGAATAAGCTGGTTTTAACCTCTGAAAACACAAATGAGTGAGAAAGAAAAATTTAATAGCCAAATTGGCGAGGATTTTGATCCAAATCCCTAGTATGGTTGCCAATATTTTGGGTTTTTTTTTCCCACTTGAGTGAGAAAAAATAGGTCCCTTAACTATCTATTTAGGCTATAAAGATAGCACAATAGTTTGTTAGTTGATTAGTGATTCAACTAAGTAGAAATAAATATGTAAACAACAAAGAAATAAAACTAAACTAAGCATATAACAACTAAAATGGTTGCAAGAAAGAGATAGAAGGAATAGCTACCAAATGAGATTGTTATTAAAATTGATAACACCTTGGAAAAATATTAGAACTTATGAGTCCCCTATTCCTCCTTGGGAAGGCTCTTGAGTACCAAAATACAAAGTTTTCTCTCTTTTAACAATGGTTGAAAATGAAAATACAATGGTGAAGTATTGATAGTTGAACCTCTCAAGAGGATAGAGGTGCAACACTTGCTATTAATGCTCAAAGGGTTATAGGAGAAAGATGGATTCTCCAAGACAACTTGAACAACAATACTCAAATTTCTTCTTATTCTTTTCATACAATGGCCCTTTATTTATAGGAGGATGGCAATATTTTTCCAAAGTAGTTTCCAATGTGAATGGGAGGCCTTTGGAGTTACCTCCCATCCCTTTCAATGATCCCAAGGCGGATTTTGGGGGATATTTTTGGTATGGGGGAATATTCACTCTATTAAGAACCAAACATCAATATAACATAGAAAAACCTCAAGAAAAGAACTCAACGCCTTGAAAAAGAGATAATTTCAGATAATAAGCCTCTTCGAGGGGGAAACCTCCTTTTACCCCACTTAAATGTTCAAGTACAAGATGATTCAAAATCAAAATGTCCCTTGGTATATATAGGAGACTAGGAGGTATAATTACAACTAATGGCCTAAAGCCAACATAAATAAAATAACATTACTAATATAATATGCCCCAATTAAGGGGTAATGAGCCAATATTATGGCTTAACATGCCCCTCCCCTTGA
>SNQJ01S0000624.1:152807-189303 GCA_010110895.2 Picea sitchensis
GAAATATAGTCATCGATCTAATTACGATCTGAGATCTAGGTGACCTTTACCTGCGACAAGGATCAATATCTCGGGTTGACTTGATATCAACGGTCCATGATTACTTCAAGAGTCTGGGCTTCAGGCGTTTTGAATTTGAAAGATGAAAATCTCCCAAAGGAAAATCCTCGAAGTGAGTGATCTGCTGACGCGTGTCATGATGGATGAATGGTCGAGATTCTCTTCGGGGATCTAGGCTTCGGGTTTTTTGAATGTGAAACATGAAAATATCTGGGAGGAAAATCATCAAAGTGACATGGAGGCATGATGTCATATGATGTCACAACTGCTAAGGTGTCTAGGAAAGAGAGGTGACATGTGTCACATGGAAATGGGTGAATGAAACAATAAAATGACCTGAGATGAATGCCATGTGTCCTACCTCATGAGTGTGTCATGTGTCTCAACTGCTAGTTTCCATTTTCTTCAATACTTCGAGCTTCGGGAGTTTCAACTATTAGTTCTTTGAAACTTCCTGGAGGAGAATCACCAAAGTAATTAATCTGTCGCCACGTGTCTCGTCTGATGGATGGTCTATATTTACTTCGGGACTTCGATTCCTTGGTTCTTCAGGAGTTTCAAATGTCAAGTGTGAATATCTCCTGGAGGAAAATCGCGGAAGTGATGTTCTGCTTCCACGTGTCTCCATTGATGTATGGTCCTGATCACTTTGGGACTTTGGGTATTTGGCTCTTTGGGAGTTTCAAATGTTTATGCTTGGAAAACTCTTGAAGGAAAATCGTTGAAGTAGATGATCTATCACCGCGTGTAATGATAGATGAACGGCCTGGATTCTCTTTGGGTCTTCAATAATTCAAGCTTCGGGTCTTCTGATGACTCTTGGTGTTAAACTCCATGCAATTCTGCATCCTTGAATGGACGACAACCATTGATATGACTTTCTTGGTGGATATTTACTGCTGAAAATTTTCCTGTTCATTCCCATAGTCTTTGCCCGAAATTTGTTGTTCTGGATTGTCGCGTCGTGTGCATGGGCATTTCCTAGGTTACAACATGTGCCATATTACTTTACTTGTGCATGAATTCCTATCTCTCTTTCTCAATCACTCTCTATTCCCACTCTCAAGTGATTTGTTGTTGCAAAATTGCTAAGTGTCAAACCCTTCCTATATTTTCCCTTTTTATAAACCTTTTCATTAATGTTCTGACACGTTCGTTCTTTTCCGTTCACTTTTTTTTCCCTTTTCTAGTTATTTATTCGTTATGTCACCAAGTGTCTCACTTTCCTATGCGTAGTCTTCTGAATTATGTCGCAACAATTTATGTCTACTCTTCACTATCATCCTTAATTATATGTCTATCACTTATTCCTCCTAATTACTTTTTTTTGGATTTTTCTCTGTTTTTCTACTTTTATCTTCCTTTTTCTTCTTTTAAATCCTACTATTTGCAATATGTACAAGCCTACTTGTTGTGGTGCAACTACTAAGAGTTAGTAGGTCGATTGTCCCTATATAGTTTCAGTCGACTACCATTTACCATTCCTTGCACTTCATTTCCTCCTAAGTGTTGCAGCTATACATCACCTCCATCTGTGACAAACTTTATCTTATATGACCCTAGCCAATCCATTCTAAGATTTCTTAGGTGTTGCAAATACATACTGTCATAGAGGAGAACCATATATCCTTCCTTAAACTTATTCTTCTTGATATGTCTTTCATGTCATGATTTATCCTTTTCTTGATGTACCTCTTGATGGAAACCTTCCATGATTTTGTCATCTTCTAATTCCATCAGTTGAGCCAATAATTCATGTGTAGCGCCACTTTCTGTCATATCTGTAATTGTTTCAATGCACAAACTTGGCAGAAAATAATCTAAGGTAACTACTGCCTCATGTACTTACACCAATCTAAAGGGTGTTTGTACTATTAGTTTCTTTCAAGTAGTTCTATAATCCCAAAGTACTACAGGTACCTTCAAATCCCAATCATCTATGTTCAAATTACAGATCTTTGTTAAATCATTCTCCAAAATCTTGTTGAAGGCATCTATTGTTCCATTTTCTTGAAGGTGGTAAGGAGTAATATTCTAGTGGTATATATTAAACTCTTCAAGAATTTCCTCAATTTTATTATTGATGAAGTGATTACCCTTATCACTCATTAATATTATTGGACATCCAAACCTTGTCACTACATTCTCAAATAA
The DNA here is from genome assembly GCA_010110895.2 of Picea sitchensis. Lineage (NCBI taxonomy): Eukaryota > Viridiplantae > Streptophyta > Pinopsida > Pinales > Pinaceae > Picea > Picea sitchensis. The sequence goes on from SNQJ01S0000624.1 coordinate 155,022, forward strand.
AATCTGAGTTGTTGTATCTATGAAGAAATCCTTTATTGGTGTTGCCTCTACCCATCTAGTCAAGTATTATGTCGTTGTAATAATGTATCTGTCTCTTGATATTCTTGTTAGTGGATTAATTGGACCTACAAAATCTATTTCCCATTTATTAAACACTTGTAAAGTAACATGTGGTCTCAGTGGAATATCATTCCTCCTGGATGGCTTCCCAGTCACACTTCTAACAATATTATTTTGAATCCTTGTGAACTGTTAGCCACCATAATCCTACGTGCAATACCTTATGCATAGTAGATTTTTCTGCGTAGTGTCCTCCTGCAATCCCTTCATGGACCTCTGCTAAAATAATGGGTCTTTAATGATCCATCACACATCTCCTCAAGATGATATCTACTCCAAGTTTGTATAAATGACATGCATTCAGATGATAATCCAAAGCTCTGACCACCAAATTTTTCTTATGCACAGTAGTAAATTCTCTTGGTGAAAATCTTGTACTMAAAAAYGCAATAATGTTAGCAAAATATTCATTTCCAATCTGTACTGAAAAAAATTGTGCATCAGGAAAGTTGTCTTCTAAGTTACTGGGATCTTCTCCATTCGTTATCCTACATAAGTGATCTGGTTCTGCATTCAATATTCCAGTCTTCACCATAACTTCAAAGTCAAATTCCTGAAATAATAATATCCATATGCATATCCTTCCCCCCAACACTGGATTATTAACTAAGTATCTCAGAGTTGAATGATCTTTAAACATCTTGAAGTGTTTTCCCAAAAAGTAATGTATGTATTTCTACAAAGCATACACCACATATGGACCTTCTCTTTCTGTAGTATTGTAGTTCTACTCTGAATCTAACAGCTTCCTTCTTGAAAAAGAAATAGGTTGATTTATATCCCCTTTTTCTGGTTGGTTTAATACTACTCCAAATGCAATTTTAGATGCATCCACATCCACATGCACATGGAATTCTTTTAACCAATCTCAGAAAACCAAAATTGGCGTAGTAACCATCTTTTCCTTTAAAATGTCCAAACTCTTATGGCATTTATCATTCCACTAGTACTTAGTATCCTTCTTCAACAACTTCTCCATTGGTGAAATAATCTATGGATATGCTCTTATAAGCTTCCTATAATATCCTATATGACCCAATGTACTTTTCAACTAATGCACTGACTTTTGTGGTGTTAAATTAACTATGACAACAATTTTAGCAGGATCAACCAACATACCTTGTTTACACACCACATGTCCTAACAAAATCCCAAAATGTGTGCTTAAAATATAGTTCTTAATGTTCAATGTGTTGGATCATGCTGTCATTGATGTCAAAGGAACAATGTCTTGTCATAATATATTGATGAAGTATGTATTGTCATTGTTGTAAATGAATGGATGTCAAGTGAAGTCATTAATAAAGGAAGTCATGCATAGATGAAGATGGATCAATGTGTTTTCATTGATATATGATGATAAATGAATTCATGCATATATGAATATGGATTGATGTGTTTTCATTGATATATTATGCATAGATGGATAGATGCATTAATGTATTGATCGTTGGATCATGTGTTCATGCATAGAATCAATGACAAAGGGACAATGCCATAATGATGTATTATCATGGGTTACTATAGTTGGATTGATGTAAATATGACTCATTATTGTCTTGTCATGGTTGATAGGGAGTACAAATGGATGAAATCCAAAGTGGTCCCCTTATGGTGAAAGCCCTCATGGGAAGAATCTTTGTGGTTGATTTATCCTAGAAGTATGGTTAGATAAACTAAGATAAATTATGGAATAATGAAATAAAGATGAGTAAATTTTTCAGTAAAACTATCCTAGATGAATAATGATTTTCATGCCAATTTTGGTGTTATCTGGAACGTCACATAACTCCTCATGGTTTGAGAGTTATGGACTTACGAATTTGGAGGACCCCCATGTGTTGTCTAGAAGCCCCAAAAGGTCAAATAAGTCAAAGTGTTTACAAAGAAGAAATTATTTAAATAATAAAGTGAAGTTATGAAGTCAAAGAGGATTATTTAAATAATAAAATCAATGGAGAACCTTCTAATTATGGAAAGTGGGTTAACCCTAAAATAAGGAAAGAGGGTTAAATGGACAAGTGGCCATGTGAAAAAAATGGCTAAGTGGACAAAGTTGCATAAAGGTGGCTATGTGAAAAAATGATTATGTGGATAAAGGGGATATGTGGACAAACTTGCCTAGTGGATGCTTCTAAGGAAGCTACTTGTAGAGTATAAATAAGAGGCAAGGGTCTCTTGTAAAGAAATCTCTCTTGAGCATATATTGAATATCTATTATGAGTAAGAGAGTGATTGCAAGTTCTCACAGATGCATCAAAGTTTCTATAAGTTCGAGGTCTTGACAAAGAAAGTTTAGGAAGTTCAGAAACCCTAGTTTCTGAAGGAGCATGCAGGCTTCAGTGAGTCAGAGTGCGTACATACGCGGGCTATAGTGAGGCAGGGTGTGTACAAATGTGGGTTGAAGGAGATCAGAGTGCGTACAGTTGAAGAAAGTCATGGAGACTTGTGTGTGAGATGGTGCCAGGTTTTTGAAGGCTGAAGCAAGTTCCAGATATCCATTCTATGGGCTCAGATCTACAATAGAATTTCTAGTATGGTTACATGATCGTTTTGATGGATACTTTTGCTTATGGTATGATGAATGTTGAAGGAATTCTTGGTATGGTTGTTGTGATATGTCTTTTTTACTAGGTGAGCAACACTCTTATGTTTCATTACTGATATGGTTTCCATAGTATACTGGTTTCTTGTACATGATTAAGTATCATTCATATTGTATGGTGGAGGAGCATGAGTAATTTTTTGGACAACATAGATGTGTTGTGATTGGTTATGGTACATATTGGACAGTGAAAGAAAAAAGTGGATGTGACAGAGGATGCAGAAGATCTGAGTTTTCATGGAGAGAGAAAACCCTAGTTATTGATGAGGCACATGCAGGTTGTTTTGATCCAGACAACGTACATACATGGGCTTCACTATTAGTAGGGTGTGTACATGTGTGTGTTGCACTACTTACAGGTCATATACTTGTTTAAAGATTGGTATTTGTTGAAGATTGAATCCTCTTCTCAGTTGGTGTTAAGTTGTGTAAGATGATTCTTTTATTGTAGAGATGGTGCTCTTATAGATTTGATACTCTATTCATTTGTTGTTGATAAACCCAAGTGTTATAGTCCATAATAAAAATAAAATTGTACATACATCGTGTGTTCTTTGTGGTGATGGATTATTGATGATATATGTTGTTTTTATCTGTTGCTTATATATGTTCACACACAATTGGTTATAAATGTTAGTAATAAGTGATGAGTAAATGGTGATTTCTAATTAAGGATTTTTTGTGAATGGAAGTGAAAAAGATCCCTACATTGATTCACCCCCCCTCTCAATGTGCTCGGTGTGTCCAACAATTGGTATCATAGCCAACCTTCACTAAAAATGTTAACAATATTGGAGGAGATCCATGGACACAAAAATGGATGATGAAGTTCCAATCCTTGATGAGAACAATTATTCAACATGGAGAATAGAAATAAAAGTGTATTTGAAGGAAAAAGGAGCAGGTGTTTGGAAAGCAGCTATCGGTGGATCACTCCATTGAAGAATAAATAAAAGTTTGTATCTCAAAGGGAAGAAAATAAGAATTATGCATTGGCTCTCAAGACCATCTTCAATGGACTCTCAAGTTCTATCAAATAAATCATGGGACAATGCACTTCCGCCAAGGATCTATGGATAAAGCTAGAGAAGACATAGCAAGGCAAAAAGGAAGACACTAAAGACAACTCCATCAAGAACAATGAAAGTAAAGAATCTCCACAATCGTATGATTGGAATAATTCTAAATGTGATGATGTTTAATGTTTCTCTACATGTGAAGACGAAGATCTAGAAATAGTTTGTGAAGAATCAGATGATAATTATCCCATGGATTAAGTAGAAGAAGAACTTTCAAATCTTAAAAAGAAAGTTGATTGGTGTCTATATGAATACAACTATGACCATAGTTATATAGACTATAGCTATCTTTATGAGAACACTAAAAGGTTTCTTGAAAAGAATCAAAGCATATTTTGAAACTAAAGAAAATGCTCAAGGAACAAGAAGAAAGTAAAAGGTCTCAATTAGAATAAAAGGAAGAAGAGATAAAAAGACTAAAGAATGAAATCGAATATAATAAGAAGGTAGATAATGAGATTATAAAAATTCTTGATGTTAATATCCATCTCAAGACCCAAATTGAAGAATCCAAAAGGGTAGAGGAACTACTAAAGAATCAATTAGATGAAAAGGAAGAGTCATGTCATAAGTTGGAAGTTGAAGTTGATGATCTTAGAAAGAAAGTAGAAAAGTCAAAAAAATTATTGAATAGCTCAACAATATTGAATGAAATATTGGATAGTCAAATATCACCAAATGATAAATCATGTCTTGGATACAACAAAAAATATACACATGTTGAAGTAAGAACCTCAAAGAAGCTTGAGGTAAGTCCCTCATTCTCAAAAGATGGAAATAATGTTGCAAGTAAACCATCCACATAAGGGAAGGAAACTTTCAAAAGAACAAAGCAAGGAAGACATCAAGAAGCCATCCTTACACCTCAAAGCAAATTCATAAGAGAGACACCTTCAAGATGGACACCAAAGCAAAGGTATGATTTTTTTTTCATGGTCACTGTTACTCATGTAATGAATATGGTAACAAAGATTTGGAATGAATATGTTAGGCAAGGAGAGATTATGAAATATTTCATAACACCCTAAGGTGTTGGAGATGTAATCAAGTAGAACACATTGTTGCTCATTGTCATACCATGAGATTCTACAATTGTAGTGGATTTGGCCACAAATCCCAGGATTGCTCGAACATAAGAAGACAATCCATGATGAGTGTTTCATATAGTATGACTAGAAGAACACATGAGGCTAGAAGAGAAGAAAATGTTGGAAACATGGAAGCTCAGAGCTCAAGTTCAGAGAAGCTGGGACACCTTCAGAAGTGGGTAAAGAAGACTGAACAATTAGAAAAGAAAGATCAATCTTGACTTCTTCTAAGGAATACGCGGTTTACATTGGTAACAATCGCGTACATACTCGATTTGTCGATATAGAAGGCCGCGTACATTTGGTAAAATCCTTGGAAAGAAATCTATACAAATAAGTTGCAGTTTGATGATATGGTATAACTTTGTATTGCAAGGTTTGACATGGTTTGTTGCAGGGTATGACATGGTTTGTTACAGGGTCTGACATGGTTTTTTGTAGGTTTTCGTGATTACATGTTGGTATACATAATTGATGTATGTATGGTGATGACATACGGTTGAGTGTTGAAAGTCTATCCCTGATGCATTATACTAACTCTAGAGTATGGATTGAGGCTTTTTCTATTGAGAAACAATGTTGGTTGTGATAGTGAAGTTATGGAACTTTGTTTATGAGACATATCATGATTATGATAGCAAGATATGTCATTGATATATTGAGGAACACTTCTAGTACATGTATTTTTGGATGCTTAGTATTTTATGTAGTGGATGGTGGTTAAGGAATATCTGTTGGGGTACTTGGATGGTAAATATTTGAGTTCCATTGATATATCTTGTGATGTATCGCTAGAGGAATATTTGTTTAATATCTTGGTACATGAATTTGGCATGTGGTTGAGCTACATATTGGGACATGTAGTAGATGATTTGATGATGTGGTTATATTGTACATCATTGATGAGTCATAGCTTGATTTATAGTTGATGCATGTTTGGTACACCTTTGGTACATTGTTAGAGGCATGTGCTAGCAGTATGATTGGCACATGGCTTATGGTTGATATACATTCATAGGAACACATCTCAATTGTAGTTCATCTTGTTGAGGTCTGGTACATGGTTGATGCACTTGCTTGGTACAGGTGGTGATACAATTTTAGTGCAATGATGATGCACTCATAGATGGCATATGTTAGTGGGTGATAGTACTTGGATAAAGTATATCATTGGTATTACTTGTTTAGCATATACTTTGGTACATGATGATATAGTTGAGACACTTGTTATGATGCTTGAGGGTTGAGATACATGGTCATGGCACTTGGTTCATGGTAGAGGCATATCACGAGTGATATAACACTTGTTTGAGGCACATGGTTGGCATGTTGGTAGGGAATATGATTGGTACACAGTTGGCACATGTGCTTGGCATATGGTTGATACACTCCATTGATGATATCTTATGGTACATTGTACGGTATTGATGTACATGGTTGATGTACATAGGCATTGTGCATGGTTGGCACACAATATGGCACATGATGTACTTGGTTGATGTTTTGTTCATGATTCTATATTCATTCTTGACATATATTTTTTTTCATGATGTATGGTATGGCACGAGTCTAATGCATGGATAGGTCCAAGGATCGTCATAGGAAGAGCGGATCATTCTTGAAGCAGTTGATATATGTTCTAGTTGAGCAGTATCACAAAAGAAGTGTATTGCAGTGGTAGCATATTGTCAATACTCCAGAGAAGATAGGGGGAGACATACCCATATGGGGATTCATTCTTCTTCCCATGATTCCAGGAGGAGATATTTATCATATGCAAAGATACATACTTAGAGAAAGAGCACATAGGAATGGTTCCATGGGGAGTGATGGTCACAAGGGGATCATGAGTGATATGTCTTCAACATTATATTAGAGTGATATCCCTTGTTCAAAAGGGGTGAGATTATTCATAGGAAGATCAAAGGAATCCAGGGAGGGGGAGTAGCCCCAAGGAGAGTTCAAGCAAAGGGAGCAGCCCCAAGGAGAGAACTACCCTTTTCCATTGATGTCAAAGGGGGAGAGATAATCACATTGATGTGATTTATATGACCATGGATGAAGAGAAATGCCATTACTACATGTTTCCATCAATGATTGGTGTTGACATCAATGTTGGTATTTCCATCAATGCCAAAGGGGGAGATTGTTGGATCATGTTTTCATTGATGTCAAAGGAATGATGTCAAAGGAACAATGTCTTGTCATAATATATTGATGAATTATGTATTTTCATTGTTGTAAATGAATGAATGTCAAGTGAAGTCATTGATAAATGAATTCATGCAAAGATGAAGATGGATCATTGTGTTGTGATTGATATATGATGATAAATGAAGTCATGCATAGATGAAGATGGATCGATTTGTTTTCATTGATATATGATGCATATATGGATGGATTCATTAATGTATTGATCGTTGGATCATGTGGTCATGAATAGAATCAATGACAAAGGGACAATGTCATAGTGATGTATTGTCATGGGTTATTTCAGTTGGATTGATGTAAATATGACTCATTATTGTCTTGTCATGGTTGATAGGGAGTAAAAATGGATGAACTCAAAAGTGGTCCCCATATGGTGAAATCCATCATGGGAAGATGCTTTACAGTTGAGTTATCCTATAAGTATGGTTAGAGAACCCAAGCTAAATTATGGAATAATGAAATAAATATTAGTGAATTTGTCAGTAAAACTATCCTATATGGATATTTCTTGTCATTCCAATTCTAATGCTATGTGGAACGTCACATAAATCCTCATGGTTTGAGAGTTATAGACTTACGAAGTTGGAGGACCCCCATGTCTTGGCTAGAAGCCCCAAAAGGTCAAAGAAGTCAAAGTGCTTACAAAGAAGAAATTATTTAAATAATAAAGTGAAGTGATGAATTCAAAGAGGATTATTTAAATAATAAAATCAATTGAGAACCTTCTAATTATGGAAAGTGGGTTAACCCTAAAATAAGGAAAAAGGGTTAAATGGAAAAGTGGCCATGTGAACAAAATGGATAAGTGGACAAAGTTGGATAAAGGTGGCTATGTGAACAAATGGTTATGTGGATAAAGTGGATATGTTGACAAAGTGGCCTAGTGGATGCTTCTAAGGAAGCTACTTGGAGAGTATAAATAGGAGGAAAGGGTCTCTTGTAAAGACATCTCTCTTGAGAATGTATTAAAGATATATTCTAGGAAGAGAGTGATTGCAATTTCTCATGGATGCATCAAAGTTTCCGTAAGTCTGAGATCTTGATGGTGAAAGTTTTGAAAGTTCAGAAACCCTAGTTTCTGAAGGAGCACGCAGGATGCAGTGAGCCAGAGCATGTACATATGTGGGCTACAGTGAGGCAGGGCATGTACACACGCGAGTTGAAGTAGATCAGAGAGCGTATAGTTGAATAAATTCATGGAGACTTGAGTGTGAGTTGGTGCCAGGTTCCTAAAGGCTGAAGAAAGTTCCATATCCGCATTCTATGGGCTTAGATCTTCCATAGAAGTTCTGGTATGGTTACATGATTTTTTTTATGGATACTTGTGCTTATGGTATGATGAATTCTTAAGGAATTATTGGTATGGCTATTGTGATATGGATTTTTGACTGGGTGAGCAACACTCTTATGTTTTAGTACTGATATGGTTTTCATATTATACCTATTTCTTGTACATGATTAAGGAGCATTCATATTGTATGGTTGAGAAGAATGAGTGAGTTTTTGGAGAACATAGATGTGTTGTGATTGGTTATGGTACAGATTGGAAAGTGAAAGGAAGAAGTGTATGTGACAGAGGATGCAGAAGATCTGATTTTTCATGGAGAGAGAAAATCCTAGTTCTTAACGAGGCACACATAGGCTTCTGTGATCCAGACTGTGTACATACGTGAGATGCAGTGTTGGTAGAGCGCGTACATATGTGTGTTTCACTACTGATAGGTCATGTACCTGTTGACAGATTGATATCTATTGAATATTGAATCCTCTTCTGAGTTGGTGCTGAGTTGTGTAAGATGAGTCTTTCATTGCAGAGCTAGTGCCCTTGTGGGGTTGATACTCTATTCAGTTGTTGATGATAAGCCCAAGGATTGTAGTCCATAATAAAAAGAAAATTGTACATACATATTGTGTTCTTTGTGTTCTTTGTGGTGATGGATTATTGATGATATATGTTGTTTTTATCTATTGCTGATATATGTTCACACACAATTGGTTATAAATGTCATTAATAAGTGATGAGTAAATGGTGATTGCTAACTAAGGAGCTTTTCTGAAGGGAATTGAAAAAGAGACCTACAATGATTCATCCCCCCCTCTAAGTGTGATCGGTGTGTCCAACACAATGATATATAACACTTTATCCATATATCCAACATCATCCTTAATACTTCAACATGATCTTTCAAAAAAATGAACATTGTCCAATCATCCAAGTAATCCTCCAAAAACGTATGAATAAATTCCTTAAAAGATGCTACTACTACCCTTGAAAAATGGTTGGTGCATTATTCAATCCAAATGGCATAAATCTATACTTAAATGAGCCCCACTCTGTAGAATTGTTTTTCTTTTGTCTATCTTCTAGTGTGATCTTAATCCAATGATAACCCAAAAATCCATATGTAAATGAATAAGCTTCTTCACCCCCTACATTCTCCAAAAATTCATCTATAAATAGGGTAGGGAAAGGATCGTGTAGGAAAGGATCATGTAGGAAAGGATCATTCAATTTTCTCAAATCTACACAAATATTGATCCCTCCTTGCTTATTTTCTTGCACCACCATAGGACTGATCCATTTTGACTCTTCTACAAGTTCTATGACACCAACTTCTAGCATCTTGTCAATTTATGTTCACCTTCTCTTTGTATATTGGATTCAATATGTATGGCCTTTGTCTGATAAGTATTTATTTTGGATTTAAGGTATCTTCATCTATCCTATCTCTCCTGCTAACCCCTTCATCTCTAAGAATTTTGTTGGGAATACGTCATTGTACTTGCGCAATAATTTTGAGATCCTTTCTACTATGTAATTATCCCAATAATATCCAATACTTGCCATCTTTGGGTTATCTGTAGTTCCAATGTTGACCTTGTTAATATTTAATGGTGTAGCATAATCTTCTAAATCCATCATGGGACCTTCTACTTCCCTTTCACCTTCTACTTCTTGGATTTGGATATTGTGTGGATTATCTTCTGTTGGTTCTTATGCTTCTGCTATGTGATAACAGTGTAGTAATTGTTTAACTATTTGAGTATCCTATCTCTGATATGCTAGAATTATTTCAAAATCTGATTCTTCAAATATCCTATTTTTTACCACTTTCAGCATTGTATCAATATCTGTACTTTCATGCTCAAAGGAAAATGTAAATACAAAGTTCTATTGTATCTCTTCCCAATTAGTAGTTTCTCTACATTGTCCTTGTTCTATGTACTAGTTCTTCAAAATGCCTTCTAGTGTGTGAATAAAATGGCATGGCCATTCTTCTGGTGGTACTAATATCCATTGAACTATGAATTTTTCTACATTGTAACATCCCTAGCCATCCATAGGCTGGGGTACGCTACCTTCAAGCCCTCCCTTGAACTTCTTTCTCTTACCGATACCTTTTGAAAATTTAAGGATGCATAAAAGGAAATACTTTAACAACATGCACAACAGTAGTCATCAAGCATGCATAGTCTAAAGATTCAATTAAATGATAATTAAATATATAGCCAAAATACATTCATATACATGCAATTGATACCATAACAAATAGCACTTATCTTTATAAAAAGGAAACACCAATTGGCTGCAAACCAAGGACGCTCCACCCAACCATAGAAACCACTTCTCCAAATATCAACAACAGTGTCACCCTCAAGCCAAGGCTATGAATCCACAAGGACGGTTCTAGAGTGTGCTTGGGTTCCCAAACCAGTCATCTCTCAAGCTCTCATAGGTTTCCCAGCACCCACAACAATCCAAGTACCCATCTCTCTTCTACCAAAACTATACCACCCGAGAGAATGGACCTCCACCTTTCTTTGTCACGCAGTCCTTCAGACATTCCTTCTCCTTTATCCAGGGCCTCCAACACAGCTGGTCCAGAATCACAATGTTGTAACTCTAAGGACTCGCAGTTGTGAGAAAAATAGGGCACATGCCTACACATCTCAGACATGCAGGCCTCAAATCATAGCTGGATCACACCAATGACCACTACAGCCAACTATCCCATCGCTAATCTTCAGCAGTTTGGTTCCCCTTTCCCAAGCCAAGACATAGATGAGGATGGATCAATTATTGGGTAAGTGGGTACATGAAAGTGCATGAGGGAAATGAATGAACGTACAGGAAATTAGCAAACAAGCCATCAGTCGAACCCCCTAATCAGATCGGAGGTGGGTTTAAGTAAATTCGTGGGGAATCAAGAACCTCCTGGCCTTCCCCAAGAAGCTCATGTAACTGATCCCCTCCCTTAGGAAAAAAGGGTAATTAACATAGGAATAAACACTTAGCCCCTCAATCCCCCTCTCTTCTGGAATCATAGCCCCCTATAATGCAAGTCCTTGTCTGTCTAGAAGCCAACGGTGTGTTTATTATTAATGATTATCAAAAAATTACATTTATTAGGCATATTGGCCCTTTAATAATTGTTTGGGAACTCAAGCTTCTCAGCATTGCAATAATACATTATTTAAAAATGGGGGTTCGAAACCCAGGGTGTTACATCCCCTCCCCCTTATCTTAGCACTATCCTCAGTGCATATACAAAATAGAGATTAAAATCTCAAATGTATTCAAACATTTGTGGGAACTCTGCCCACATGGCATCTTCATGCTCCCAGGTAACATATTCATGACCATGGTAGGTCCACTAAACTTTTACCATCTCTATAACTCGATTCTGGAGAATTTTGACCTTTTTGTCCAATACCTGCATTGGCTGAACTTGAAAGTTTCCCTTTGTCTCTGCCTGAATTAGATGCCAATCAATAACATGGTTAGGTTCATGTACATATTTCTTTAGTAAAGATACATGAAATACATTATGCACATTCATGGAAGCAGGCAATGCAATCATGTATGCAACTGACCCTATTCTGTCTAATATTTCAAATGGACCATAGAATCTGGCTGCCAACTTTGTACAACTACCCAATTTCAAATATATTTTATTGGGCTTCACTTTCAAAAGTACATGCTCCCCTACTTTAAATTATCTAGTTGTCATGTTCTTGTCTTTATAAACTTTTTGCCTATCCTGAGTTGCCTTTAAATTTTGCTTGATCTTGACCACCTGGTCTTCCATGTCCTTAAGCTACTCCGACCCAAGTACCACTCTATCTTTTGGGTTGTCCCATCTTACTGGAGTATCACATTTCCTACCATACAAGGCTTCAAATGGAATCATTCTCAATGAATCTTGATACCCATTATTATATGCAAACTCAACCAAGTGTAAGTAATCTTCCCACTTAGATGGCTTATCCATCACATACATTCTCAACATTTCTTCAATTATTCGATTGACTCTCTCTGTTTTCCCATCTGTATGGGGATGATATGTTGTGCTAAAGTTTAGAATTGTGCCAAATACTTTAAACAATCCCCTCCAGAAATTGGAGGTAAACTTTGTGTCTTTGTTCGAGACAATTGTCCTAGGTATCCCATGCAACCTAGAAATTTCCTTCATGAAAATTTCTGCAATATTAGCCATTGTATGCGTTGTCTTCACAGGCACAAAATGAGAAGCCTTTTTTAATTTTTCAACCACCAACATGATTGAATCATGTTTCTTATTCATTCTGGGTAATCCTATGATGAAATCCATGGTGATCACTTCCCATTTGTTCTCTGGAATTGGCAATGGCTGCAACAAACCTGTTGGGTGCCTATGCTCAGCCTTCACCTTCTGACATTCCATACATCGAGCGATGTAATAGGAAACATCCTTCTTCATTACCATCCAAAATAAATGGCGTCTTAGTGTTGTAATTGTTTTCTGGTAACCAGGATGTCCATCATAAGGAACATCGTGCATTTCCTTCAGTACCAAATTCCTCAGTTCTTTGGAACTAGGAACATAGATTCTATTTTTATGCATGAGTAATCTGTCTTCCTTTATCTCATACTCCTTTATTTTCTTTTGTACATCTCCTTGTTGTAAGCTTTTCTTTACCTCTAGGTAATGCTGGTCTATAACAAGACCATCTAAAATTATGGCCGTCAAGTCTAACTGATTCATGCTAACAGTAGTAGAACACATGACATGCACTCTTCTACTAAGTGCATCAACAACTTTATTCTCCTTTCCCTTGATATGCTTTATATCGAATTCATATTCACTTAAAAATTCCAACCATCTTGTTTTCCTAGCATTCAATGTTGGTTGTTCAAAGAGATACTTCAAGCCAATGCAGTCTATCCTTATTTCGAATTTCTTCCCCATGAGATAATGCCTCAACATCCTCAAGGCATGAAAAATGGCAGCAAGTTCCAAGTCATGGGTGGCATAGTTCCTCTCATGTTCCTTAAGATTTCTGGACTCATATCGAATGACATGTACATTTTTCATGAGGAATCCCCGAAGTCCTTCCTTACATGTGTCTGTACATACCACAAAACTTTCATTTGGGTCATCAATCTTTAACACAGGTGCACTAGTAAATAATTCCTTCAACAGATTAAAATTATTTTCACACTTGAGTGTCCATTCAAATTGAGTTCCCTTATTTTTCAAAGAAGTTATGGGATGGGCAATCTTATAGAACCCTACTATGAAGCTTCTGTAGTAGCCAGCTAATCCCATAAAATATATGACATATGACACATTTCTGGGTGTTGGACATCCCCTAATGGCTTTTATCTTCTCTGGATCTACTGCTATGCCATGCTTTGAAATAATTTTTCCCAAGTAATGGATTTTTTTTTGATAAAAAAAACACTTACTCAACTTGGCATACAATTGATGTTCTTACAGTACTTGCAACACCAGTCTTAAGTGATGTTCATGCTCCTCTTCAGACTTAGAATAGATAAGTATGTCATCCATGAATACTATGAAAAACTTATCCAAATAATTTATGAATATGTCATTCATTAAGCACATGAAGACAGTTGGTGCATTGGTCAGTCCAAATGGCACCACTACAAATTCGTAATGCCCATATCTGGTCCTAAAGGCTATCTTATGAATGTCTTCTTCCTTTATTCTTACCTGATGGTATCCTGCCCTCAGTTCAATGTTTTAGAATATCTTTGCTCCTCTTAGCTAATCAAAGAGGTCATCAATTCGGGGTAGAGGATAATTTTTCTTTATAGTGTAGTTCTTTACCTATTAGAAGTCAATACACAGCCTCAAGGTTCCATCCTTCCTTTTTACAAAAAGTATTGGTTCTCCCCAAGGTGAAAAATTTGGACGTATGTACCCTTTCTTCAACAATTTGTCCAACTGCATTTGTAATTTTTTTATCTCTAGTGTGCTCATTCTATAAGTTGTTTTTGACACCAGGGCAGCTCCTGGCACTAAATAAATTAAGAAATCTATCTCCCTTCTTGCTGGAAATCTTGGTATTTCTTGGAATACATCTTCAAATTCCTGTAGCACTGAGAAATCTTCAAGGCTTGGCCCCTTTGTATTATATGTCTCTTCCACATGAGATGCATATAATTGACATCCTTTCCTAAAATATATTTTCAGTTGTAAGGCTGATATCTCCCTTAGAGATGGGTCTTGGAACTCCTTTCACAATTCTCTATTTTCCATTTCCATCAAGACATGTAAATGTTTTGTTATGAAAATCTAGGACAGCATGATGTTTGTCCAACCAATCCATTCCAATCAGAATATTATAAGACCCCAATGGTATGATATTTAGATACATACTAGTATTCACGCCATTAAGACTTATGGAACAACTTATGACCATATCATGGATTCTTCTTTTGGTTCCTGTAGCTAACTAAACCAAACTTACTTTTCCAAGTTTACTTTTCTCCAAATGTAGTATCTCCACTATCTTAGGGTCAATGTAGCAATGAATTTCTCCTGAATCAATGAAAATAACAACAAGATGATTTATGATCTTACCTTCCACCTCAATCATATTGGACTGGTACTCTGTTTGTCGATCATTTAAATCTGCATAGAATCTTCCCATATATTCGAYTGTCATAGCCTCTTGGATGTTGTGCATAGTATTCACTCTATCCTTTCTATGTGGGAAATCCTTGTACATGTGATMTTCCTTTCATCCCCAACATTGGATTGGTGGTCTTCCCCTTTTTCCCAAGGAATCTTCCTTCTTGGAATCCCCCTTAGCATATTGATCTTGATGATTTCTATTAGGCTCATTCCCATTGAAGGGAGGTTTGAATCCTTTTCTCCTTTGATCGAACTTTGCATTCTTCTTGTCCTTCCAAGATTTATGTAGGGATTATTTTCCCTAGCCTTTCTCATACTGGTATTTATCCTTATTGATGGAATCAGTCAAGGTCTTGGGTTCATCATACTTGATCTTTTCCTTATAAAAGGTTGGCATTCCACTTGGAAATATTTGTATTTTTACTTTCTCATCACCAATGAACCTGACATATTTTAACAATCCCAAGAACTTCTTCTCGTATTCTTCCATAGTCATTCTTCCCAATCTGAGTTCAAATAAATCATGCATTTTCTTGTCATAGAAATTCTCTGAGAGTTACTTGTTCTAGAAGTACTTCTTGAACTGTTTCCAAGTGATCCTACTTTCGTTAACATGTTCCACTTGCTTCAGTTGGTCCCACCACAATGCATCTTTCCCCTGTAAATGGTAGGTGGAAATCTTGGCTTCCAGGTTGGATGAATAGTTATTAAACTAAAAATATCTCCTGAGCCCAAGCAACCATGCTTCAACATCATCTTCCCTTTCTCTTTCACCCCCAAAGGAAGGTGGATTGAGCTTCCTTGGATCTCCTTGCAAACTATATACCTCTTGTTTCCTTATTTGGTGTTTGACAGGAGACACCTCTGGACTTCTTACAGGATCATCTCCTACATAAAAATTTATTTCTGAGTAAGGAGCTGAGTGGTGTCCATGAGCTCTGCTATCATTTCTAGAATAACTAGCTCTTCCACGATCATCCCTTCTTTCATGGAACCTTCCTTCTTCCTCTTGAATCGAGTTTGATCCCTTCTTAGTTGGTCTCTACAACTAATTTAAGCTCTACAAAACTCGAGCATTTATCTGATGTTGCTCTCTCATCAGTCTCTCATTGTCTTCTTTGTAGATCTGCACTTCCATCTTCAAGCTTCTTACCGTTTCTATTAATGTTTCATGTTCTCCTTTTCCCTTGCGTCCATTGGACTCTGTCTCTGCAATACCAACTCTGGTATTCTATCCTTTATCCTCCTTATCATGATTGGAGGATCCATCACCTTCTTCCATTTCCTCAATATGCATCTTGAGATGATGTGCTTAAGCCCCTTAATTCTGCAAAATTTGAAAGCAACCATTTTGTTAGAATTATGCATATGATAAACAATATTTCCAAACCATGCTACAGGTCTCTTTTTTTTTTTTTTCATGGATATCATATTCCATTATTTAAAAATAATAGTGTCCTGTTATCCTTGGCTAACACATAATTTCATCCTGTGCAAGAACTTCCTTCAAACCACCTTCCCAGGTGACCACGACTAGAAATTGTGTATAAATCCTTCCTTAGCACTTTTTTGTCTCGAAGACAACCAATTCATCCCTTATCCCTCCTTCCCCCAGCTCTTAATCTACATATGACCATGGTCATGACCCTACGCTTAGATGAAAAAGCGCTTGTCTAGAGCTTCGAGACGTCGGAAATTTCGGCCAAGACCTGATCAACGGTCCTCATCCTCTTTCACGATAAATGATCAAGATCCACTTCGGGACTCCGCGCTTCAGGAATCTCAACTTTCCTCTCTTTCCTCCTCCCATAACGCTTTTACCTGGAGTTCATGATCTGCCAACAGGTGTCCTCCCACATATCAGCAGTTTTGAATTGCTTCAGCTCTTCGGGCTTCGGAAGTTTCAAACTTTCCTCCTGCACTTTCTCCCGAAGTGATTTTACCTGAAGTCAATGATCCTTCGATGTGTTTCTTCTGGAATCAACGGTCGATATGTACTCCAGCCTTCGGGATTTTTCAACCTGTCACATCTTTCCCCTCTGCAGTGTGTAGTCTCCGAACTGCACAATCTATCGCCACATGGAGAAATACTGGAAGCAGACACGTGGTCCAATCAGGCGAGTGACACATGTCATGTCCTAGCTGACACTTCAATCATTTGCATGCTCAAAACTTACTGACATGTGGCACACATCTCATGTTTCCACATCATCCCTAGCGACGTCTGCAAGCCACGTCACTTCAAAACATTTTGGGGCCCACATCGCCTCCTAGGGACGTCATCGTGCCCCACCACTTAGGATCTTTAGGCTTTGGGACTTCGGGAGTTTCCACACTAGCACACTTCCAATTCTCTCAAAATCCAATTTCCTGAATTGGCCAAACTGTCGCCACGTGTCTCCCTTATCGGACGACCCATATTAACCCTGGACTTCAGAAGTTCAGAGGTTACCGCTGCAAGGATCAACGGCTATAATTCCTTCAGAGGTTACCGCTGCAAGGATCTACTGACACATGTCTTCCACAGATTGACAGCTATGGTTTCTTTGGGTCTTTGGATTTTGGAAATCTCAACCCTCAAACTTCATTTTTCCCCAAAGTTCACAGATTTCTGTCTCATGTCCTCCTGGATCAGACGACTACAATTCAATTCGGATCTCTGAGGTCCTGAAATATGAATTCTCAACTTCTCCTCTCTTGCCTTTTCCCGAAGTTATTTAACCCGAAGTACACGATAGATTGACACGTTTCCTCCTACAGATCGATAGTCCCTGGCTACTTCTTCTCTTCGGAGGTTCGTCACTCAAGCACTTGCAAGTCACATCACTACATGCCTTTCAATTTGCAGGGGCACGCATTGGTGGTTTGGAGTAACCCTCTTTTCGCCCTGCAATTCTCTTGATGCTAACACATAACCCCTTGGTGAAACCGTGGTTTAGATTGTGGGACTACCTTGGGGAATTATCTCCCATGCAACTTGGTTCACCACAATGCCTCTTGTCCATTGATCTCTCTCTCCAATGGGATCCGATGGTTGGGACCTTAACCCTTGCTTCCTTTTCATCGGACGACCCCTGTTCACCTGTCCTCCGATCCAATGATCCTTGATCTCTCATGATCCTACAGTGGTGATTTCTCCCTAATTCGAAGGGGGATCGTCATGATCCTTGGAACCCCTTACAACGGATCTTTGACGATCTAACTCCTACATAGATTCTGTAATTCCATTCCTCTCTAGATTTTCAACATCGCGATCAGAGTTTGATCTCGACCATGAGACTCTGACCAACAGAACTAGGCCATATCGGCCCGTTGTTTCAACCAGAAGCTCTGATACCAAACTGTAACATCCCCAACCACACACAGGCCAAGGTACTCTACCTTCAAGCCCACCCTTGGACTTCTTTCTCTTACCAATACCTTTTTTAAATTTAAGGATGCATAAAAGGAAAGACTTTAACAACATGCACAATAGTAGTCAGCAAGCATGCATGGTCTAAAGATTCAATTAAACGATAATTAAATATACAGTGGAAATACACTCATATACATGAAATTGATACCATAACAAAGAGAACTTATCTTTATAAAAAGGTGACACCAACTGGCTGCAGACCAAGGATGTTCCACCCAACCATAGACACCATTACTCCAAATCTCAACAGTAGTGTCACCCCTGAGCCAGGGCTATGAATCCATAAGGATGGTTCCAGAGTGTGCTTGGGTTCCCAAACATTTTATCTCTCAAGCTCTCACATGTTTCCCAACATCCACAACAATCCAAGTACCTAGCTCTCTTCTACCCAGCCTGTACCACCCGAGAGAATGGACCTCCAACTTTCTCTGCCACACATTCCCTCAGGCGACCCTTCTCTTTTATCCAGGGCCTCCAACACAACTAGTCTATAATCTCAATCCTGGAATTATCAGGACTCACAGTTGCGATCAAAATAGGGCACATGCCCATGCATATCAGACATGCAGGCCTCAAATCACAGCTGGATCACACCAGCGACCACTACAACCAACTATCCCATGGCTAATCTTCAGCAGTTCAGTTCCCCTTTCCCAATCCAAGACATGGATGAGGATGGATCAATGACTGGGTAAGTGGGTGCATGAAAGTGCGTGAGGGAAATGAATGAACGTAGAGAAAATCAGTGAACAAGCCATCAGTCAAACCCCCCCATCAGACCAGAGGCGATTTTAAGTAACTTCGTGGGGAATCAAGAGCCTCCTAGCCTTCCCCAAGAATCTCACTTAATTGATCCCTTCCCTTAGGAAAAAAGTGTAATTATCATAGGAATAAACACTTAGCCCCTCAAACCCCCTCTCTTGTGGAATCATATCCCCCTATAAATCTAGTCCTTGTTCGTCTAGCAACCAACGATGCGTTTATTATTAATGATTATCAAAACATTACATTTCTTGGGCATATTGGCCCTTTAATAATTGTTTTGGCACTCATACCTCTGATCATTGTAACAATATGTTATTTAAAGATGGGGGTTCGAAACCCGGCGTGTTAAATACATGCTCTTGGGTTTGTCCAAATCCCTCATATTTATGCTCCTATTCTGCGTGGAATCTTATGCGCAATAACCTTTTTCACTGAAACCAATTATTGATATTTGCCTTGTGTTTACCCCACCATCTTGTAGGTGTAGATTTTAAAGAAATATCTAATGCTTCTAATATCTTATTTTCCATAACCTCTACCTCATATTTCATCAAAAAATCTTCTAAATCATTCAATCCATAAAAATTAAGAGGTTCTCTTACCTTTGTACCAACCCATATTAGCGCGCGCGCATCATTTTGGCACATCTCATGGTAGATAATTCATGTAATCATTGTTTCCATTTTTCTAGTCCCATGTCACAGTCTGAATCACAAGAACTAATAGTCCTCCAACTAAGCATTTCATTTGTAGTTGGGTTGATATAAGCCTCTTCCTTCATGCTAGTTTTGCATAGTTGATTCACACCTTCTGTAAGAATATTATACGTTGCAGGTTCCACATACCTGCCTCCTTCTTAGGGATCCAATAGCACAATGACTATGTTATATATTTTAACCTTGTCCAATATTTATTGCAAATAGATTTTCAGTAAAAGAACATAAAAGATAAAATGTAAAATACAAACATTACACAAAGATTTTTCCCCTGGAAACCCAAACTAGGAAAACCAACATATTCTATATTCATTCGTAGTGATAAATTGTTTACAATAATATATATATAGGTGCCAATGGAATCCAAAACCCTAACCCAATGACTTTTCTTATTCAACAACCCTAATTCCTTAACCAAAAATAGAAAACCAACAGTAAAAAACCATGTGCCGAAAAACTACCTAACAATGGACACAAAAAACAAGGCAACATGAAAAACGAGGCAAAAACATGACACGTTTCCTGAGGAAAAAAAAATATCAGAGGCAGTGCCCCCAAACCCCCACAGGGGGGGATTTCCCCCCCTTGTGCAACCAGTGCAACATAGACACTACTGCTCATGCAGATAATATAACACATAACCAACATTCTCCCACTTGTTGTTTTCTTTTCATACAGGGGGTTACAAGGTTACATAGTCAACAATCCAGGGCAACAATGCCCATGGATCCTCTACACCAAGAGAAATTCTCAGTGCTCACATATTTTGTTAATGAATCTTCAACATTATTCAAAGTGTCCACCTTAATCAACAATAATTCATTTTCTTCAACCATGTCTCTCACAAAGTGATATTGAATATCAATATGCTTTGTCTTTGAATGATAAGTTGGGTTCTTCGCCAGAAAAATTGCACTCTGACTATCACAATCTATCGTTACATATTTTTGTACCAACCCAATACCTGAACACAATATTTGTAACCATACTTCTTCCTTACTTGCATAAGTCGATGCCATGTACTCAACTTTTGTAGTTGATAGTTCCACTGCAACCTATCTTTTGCTCATCCAATTTATTGCTCCTCCAAACCGGTTAAACACATACCCACTTGTAGATCTCCAGATCAGTTTGCATCTACAAATACATGTATATCCAACACTCTATCCAATCACATTCTTCTTTGGTAGCATAATCCATAGCTAGCAGTGCCACGAAAATACCTAAAAACCCTTTTTATTGTTGTCCAATGCTCCCTCCCTGGTTTTGACATATACCTTCTCAAAACTCCCATTGCATGTGCAATGTCTAGTCTATTGCAAACCATTGCATACATCAAACTACCAAATGCACTCACATATGGAACATGAGAGATGTCCTCCTCCTCTTCTTGTGTCTTAGGACTCTAATCTGCAGATAACTTTACAACAGCAGGAATAGGAACCTTGACCAGTTTACATTCCTGCATATTAAACCTTTAATATTGTATTGACATATTTTCTCTAATTTAATGAGAATTTCCTCTTTTTCCGATCTCTTTCAATTTCCATGCCCAAAATGAAATTTTAATCACCAAGATCCTTCATGTAAAATTTAGAGGAAAAATGAGTTTTCACATCCTCGATAATCTCCTTGTTGTTTCCTATTCGCAACATGTCATCCACATACAAGACCAAATAAATCAAATGATCACCATTTAATTTAAAATACGCACAATGATCCTCTTTTCTTCTTGTGAACCCAATTCCCAACATATAAGTATCAAATTTTTTATACCACATCCTTGGTGATTGTTTTAAACCATATAGAGACATTTTCAGTTTGGATACCATCTCCTTTTTTCCCTTCACAACAAATCCTKCTAGCTTCTTCATATATATTTATTCTTCCAAATCCCCATATAGGAATGGTGTCTTCACATCCATATGTTCTAATTCAAAATCAAATGTAGAAACAACAAATAATAGAAATATTATAGAGGTTAACTTGGCAACAGGAGAAAACATATCACCAAAATCAATTCCCTCAACCTGGGAATAACGCTTTTCTACTAATAGAGATTTTTATTTCTCCACTTTTCCTTCTACATTCAACTTCCTTTTAAATACCCATTTGCTACCAATGGGATTTGTTCCAATCGACAACTCCACTAGATCCCAATCCTCATTCTTATCCAAGGCTGCCATTTCTTCATCCATGGCATTTTTCCAGATATTTCCATCCTCTAAATCCATTGGCTTCTTGACAACTCTAGGATCATCATCAGTAATAGAAAAAGAAAAATTTGAACAGAAATCAAATGGCGTATACCTTTCCGGTAGCCTTCTTTCTCGAACCGATCTCCTCAATATTGGAGTATGAGGATCTTCTTCTTCTTATTCATGTTCTTCTATAGAGTCTAATTCATCATCCTTTAAATCCAACTCGATTTTCTCTGGTTTTTCCTTACTTGGTAGGACTTCCTATTTAACAACATCAAACACTACCTTCTTAGTTTCTGGGTTCCAAATATTATAACCTTTGATACCATCTTTATATCCAATAAAGATACACTTTTCATCCTTCTTATCTAGCTTATTCATGTTTTCCTTTGGAGCATGAACATATGCATCACAGCYAAATACCTTAATATGTGTGAGAGAAAATTTCTAACCAATCCATACCTCTTGTGGAGTCTTTTCATCCAGCACTGATGAGGGTGATCTGTTGACCAGGTAACATGCAATACCCAGTACCTTTTCCTAGAATTCTTTCCCTAACCCGACACAACTGAGCATGCACCTGGATTTTTCCATCAACATCCTATTCATCCTTTCTGCAACTCCATTTTGTTGAGGTGTATATGGAGTAGTCTTATGCCTTTATATACCACATTTCTTATAGAATTATTCAAATTCATTCCCGCATAACTCTCCACCATTATCTGTCCTCAACACCTTAATTATTTTCTCTGTTTGATTCTCAACAAGAACCTTAAACTCTTTAAACCTGTCAAAGACTTCAGTTTTCTTCCTGAGGAAATATATCCAAGTATTCCTCAAGAAATCATCTATAAATGAGACATAGTAAACAGATTTTACCGATTATGGGACCGACACAAGCCCAAAAACATCATTGTGCTCTAGCTGTAAAATTCCTTCTTCCCTTGTTGCACCAGAGGGAATCTTACCCAATTTTTCTTCTCATATACAAAATGTTCACAGAAATCAAAATCCAAAGAGCAGTTAGACATACCGTCAACCATACCTTTACTATGTAGTAGTCAAATACCCTTCTCTCTGATATGCCCTAGTCTTTGATGCCCCAAAATAGCCTTTTCTCCAGAGACTATAGGAGTTCTTTCTTCTTCAACTCCAATATCAAGAACAATGGAACTATTACACCCATAACTAATAGTTCTTCCTTGCATCTTATACAAAGTTCCAAACCGAAATCCCTTCAACAACACCATTCCTCCTCGAACCATCCTGCATGTTTCCTTTTCAAATATTGCTTTTACCCCTACATCCTCCATTTTTTTTACAGAAATCAATTTTTTGGCTAATCCTAGGATGTGCAGAACACCAAGTAGTGTTCTGATCCTTCCATCTATGAGCCTCAACTTGAATTTTCCTCGACCTATGATTCTAGTTTCCGATTCATTAACTAGGAAAACATTACCTCCATCATACATTTAATATTAACAGAACCACTCCTTGTGGGGAGTCATATGAAAGGATGCACCCAATTCAACCAATCATGCCTCATGATCTGCAGGTGTGCTTGAAGAATCCAAGTACACATCCCCTCCTTCTTCCTTGGAGGTATTTTCTTTTGTAGAAGGAGATTCTCCAGATCCCTTCTTTTTCTCAACTTTGGATCTACACTCATTCTTGTAGTGCCCTTATTTTCCACATCTCCAACATACTTTTACAAACTTTTCAGGATATTTAGATATACCCTTAGACTTATATCTCCCACTTGAGAACTTAGATCTATTTCTTTCCTGGGAGCGTCCTCTTGCAAATAATGCATCTGTGCTTTGTCCTTCCATATTCTTTTGTCCCATCTCCTCCGACAACAAGGATGAGACCACTTCATAAAACTTCAAGGAAGTTGTATTACTACCTATGGCCACAACCAGACTATCCCATGAGTCTGGTAAAGAACAAAGTAAACTAATACAATTATCTTCATCTAAAATTTTAATCTCAACAGATACTAACTGACTTACCATAGTATTGAACGCATTGAAATGCTCTGCCTACAAGTCTCCATCCCTCATCCTCAGGTATACAACTTCTTTCTCAAGAATAGTTTATTTACTAGGGACTTAGACTGATACAACTTCCCCAATGTATCCCATAAATCCTTGGTTGTAGCTTCCTCTGACACATTCAGTAATACTGAATCTGAGAGACACAGTCAGATTGTGCTCTTCTCCTTCTGATCCAGCTTTTTCAAGTCATATGTTGAAGTTCTTGTAGGTGCAGTACCTAGATCTACCATGATCCACTTATCTCTTTCCACCAACAGATCTTCCATCTTGATCTTCCACAACTCAAAAATTTACCCATTAAACTTCTCGATCTCCATTCTTGAATTGGTCACCATTTATTTTCACCTGAAAAATCAATACCATAAATCTCCCACTGTAACAAGGATTATCACAATCCTGATCCAAACCCTAGACCACAATGGTTTCCCCTTGAAGCCAACAATGCTCTGATACCAAATGTAGATTTTAACCTTGTACAATATTTACTGAAAACATATTTTCAGTAAAAGGACAGAAAAGATACAATGGAAAATACAAACATTACAAAGATATTTTTCCCTTGGAAACCCAAACTGGRAAAACCAACATATTCTATATTCATTCATAGTGATACATTGTCTACAATAAAATATACATATAGGAGCCAACGACATCCAAAACCCTAACCCAATGACTTGGATTAGTAAAAAATCTTAATTCCTTAACCAGAAATAGAAAACCAATGGGAAAAACCATGTGACGAAAAAACGCCCAACGATGGACACGAAATCGAGGTAACAAGAAAAATGAGGAAAAAATGTGACATGTTTTCTAAGGAAAAAAAATTCTCTGGGGCACTTCCCCCCAACCCCCTTGCACACCTAGCACAATGAAAACACTACTAATCATGCAAAGAATATAACACATACCCAACATCTATATTCTCCTGAATCAAATATCATCTTAATTGTTTTCAAATTGATAATAGCATGGTTATCAAAGTCCCAATCCAGAACCAACAATGTTGAATATGGTGAAGTATTTTCCATTATGTTAATGAATTCAAATTCATCCATGGTGTGCACACCATCCAAATCTATTGGAATCCCCTTCAACCTCCCAATTGGCACCACTCTGTTTTGATTTTCCAACTTCAACTGAATAGGTGAATACCCCAATTGTGGTTCTCCCATAGCTTCGCAGTTTTTCTTTGGAAGAACATTGACTTCAGATCCTGAGTCTACTATAATATCCCCCATATTGAAATATCCTATGTTAGCATTCAATCTAAATTCTTTGTTGGTTCTTCTCTTCTTACAAACCTGATTTACTCTTTTTACCCCTTCTTCCCCATGATTACACTTTTCTATTAAAGTTTGCAGTACTTGTAAGGAACTTTGATCACTCATCAATTTGACACAAGCTCCCAAAATGTTTCTTAAATTAATTAATTGTTATAACAAAATTTGGCGCTTGGTCTGATCAAATAATGAAGGTGTGTCATAGACTGGTATTTCATCTATTGGATTTGTTCCTGAAGTGGATGCAATATTTTCCTTCAAGATATCTTGTCTAGCTTCTTTTAATATCTCTTTCTATTTTCGCACATCAAAATTTTGTTCAGGCATTGTACTCTTCCTGGCCCACTAGTACTAGTCCTAATCCTTCTTGGATGCATCTTCTCTTGTCTTGGCTCCACCTCTAGTGACTATGTTAATATTCTTCCCATCCTCTTCTCTGTTTTCCACCCCAATCCATTGCACATTCTCATTAGTCTAGTTTCTCTTGTCTTTTATCTTTATCAACAATGTTGGGCAGTATTTTGTTTCATGGTCTACTGCACAATAGTACATCCATGTTGTAGGTGACTGTGGGAAGTCTCTTTCATAGTGCCCTAGTTTTTAAAAGTTATGACACACTACTAGTCCTCGACCTCCTCCAAATCCTCTTCCTCCATGGTCCCCTATGTTTCCATGATTATCTCTGAACGATGTTTTATACTGAGATCCTTTATTATATTGYGGTTGCGGGTTATTGTACTATTCTTGTGTTGCACACTATTGTACAAGATTATACTATTTTTTCCYTTGGAATTGTTGTGCATTATACTATGGTTTTGATGCAAACTATTTCACAGGGTTGTATTATGGCTACTGCGTAGAGTTATACTGTGGTTGCTATGCATATTTTCCTATYACATGTTCAGCCTACACCCTATATGTATCTGCAATCCTTTCTTTCATCATCTCTAAGGTTCTACAGTCCTTGTCTTCGTGTCCAACTGACTTACAAAAGTTACAAAATGTTCTCTTAAGTACTATCTGATATTTTTGAATCAAGGGGCAATGATAGGGATCATGTCCACGTGTTTTTCAAATATTTCACCATGGTCCTCCTGAAGCTAAAAGGTTTGGCTTACCCACTCTAATATACTGCAAAAATAATGGAAGCGCATTCTTGTGATCGAATTATGTCCTACACATTGTACATCAAACATCTTATATTTTCTCCTTTCCTTTGTTTTGATTCAACTGGAATGTTAATTTCTTCAGATCTTGCTTCATCTCTTCCACAACTGGATATGTATGCTTGTATTGGTTTTCCTCTAGTTGTAAGGATGCCTACAGATCCTCACCCTGGCTTTGGAATTTATGTTGTCTCAAAGGATACTTCAAGTGTGGAAACAAAGAATTAACAAACAAATGCCTATGTTGTGTATCAATAATGGTGTACTTTAAATTACCTTTTAACCTATTGAATTTCTAGTCCACTTCCTAGATTGATTCTCCTAGTTTTTATTTGATCTCTATCATCTCATTCATAAATTAGTCTTCTGAGCTAGGTTTTTGAAATTCATTTATTAACGTCCTCTTCACATATGCTACAGTTGTAGGTGTTGTCATTAGGTTATTTTTTGAGAGATCCATGTACCAGTATAATGTGCGGTCTCTAAAAGTGATTTCCAATTGTGAAACCTTTGTATCCTCATCTATAATGTTCTTTTCTTCCTATATCTTCTCACAGATGAAAAAGTGTTTTTATGGGTCTTTTGACCCATCCCCTCGGAACTCTGGTAATCTAATAGTTGGATCTTGTCCTTCCATTGTGAAATTTTATGAACTACCACCTCTGCATGGTGTAGATACTAGACTGCTACTTGTTGAACTTGCACTTCTACTACTGGACCCATGTCTTGAAAAAATCTTCTACCACTAATCACTTGTTTTTTAATTTCTTCTTATTTAGTTGTCTTAGTCGCAAATGGGGTTGTGGGTTCCACACCAATTTGGATCTGGAATGGAGATCCTTCTTATCTGCTAGACCTAAGACCTCTAGTTTTCCTCTCATATGTGGCACGCAAGATATCCTCAATATTCCATGTGGCATGGATATCATCTACCTCTTCCTCATTTGTTTCCAAGCCCTCTCGCTCCTCTACAACCCTATTCTTATTATTCATCCTATACTGGTAGGGTCGTCTGTTGCGCATCACACTTGAATTCATTATGATTTACCTGGTTTGTTCATCATCCATCATGATTGGGTCCATTGAATCCTTCTTCTGGCTACTCTCCATATCCTTCTCCATTTCTTAGATGCTCCTTAGTTATTCCCCCAACTCCCCCATGCACACAGAGTGATCTAGTTGTCTGATTCCATGGAAATCACACCTTTATCATGTAGTAAGATCTTAATCGATGTGTAAAGATACCTAATGTACCTTCCTCTGGGTCCCTTCAATAAATAATTCTCCGAAAAAGTATGTGACTTTGTTGTATCTACTACAAAATCAGTGATAACCCCCACAATAATGTTGTCTAACCAAAACTCCACTGCATGCGTGAAGTTTTTATTAACCCTTTCCGACCGCATGATATTTTCAACAGTCCACACTAATGGCCTAATCTGATTAGTTGGATGGGTATGTTTCAACCTCAATATCCACTCTTATAATAACTCTGGAAAGAAACACAAATATTCTTCATGCAAATCAATAAACACATACCTCTATAAATATTGGCGTAGTGTATACCTAGAACCCTTATTATCTTTTTGCGCGAACTCCAACTTCTTTGTATCCAACTATCTTTCAATATTTTTCTTCGTCGGATTCCATGGCCTGAAAATTCATTTCTACCACTACATATTCTTCACCAAAACCCTTCATGGCTCTCCTTCTGAGTTATATCCAACAACGGAACCATTTGTTTGACTTATGGGTTGACCTGGGTTCTACCTTAGTTCTCCAACAAAACCCTTATCACCATCGGCCCTTCTGGTAAACTAGAAGGATACATCATGCACAGAATGCACAATGTAGTCTCACCCGAGATGGTTTATGGGTAACTGCACGATGCAGGTGTATGCAGTCATGGAAGGGATTGGAGTTCTTCTTACTCTTATTTTTACTTAACAATGCATTCTATTATAATATTCATCATATCCATTCATTCATTCATTCATAAAATTTATTATACATATCTATTCTAGTGCACATTGTAAGTAAGTCTATTCATTCATGTATCTAACCATTGAATCATAAATGCAGAAATAGTAAAAAATTCAGACACATTTCACATAAGGTTTTACTATGGTGTACCCCCCCTAGGGCTACATCCACAAAGATCTTTTGATTCTTTTATTATTCATCAAAATGCACTTTGCGCATCACATCATAATAGAGATTAGTGGGGCGGTCCAAGATCACACCAAGCTCCACAACTTGAAACCTAACCATCAACTACATATCCATATCAACTCCACTTGAGTTCCACTGCTCTCAAAACAAACTTCAGCTCCACAAAGACTCCAAAATAGGTTCTCCAAAAATAGTTCTCCCCAAAAGATGTGAAAAGATAATTCTAAGGATGATCCCCTAATATACCTCATACCCCTTATTTATATTACAAAAGCGGGTTAAAAACCTTAGAATACATCCTAAAAACCTAACCCTAACATGGCTTGGTTTGTCAACCTTTGCGCCAGATTTTCGCAAATGCTGTCATGCGTGCTGCTTTTCCTCAAAATATGGCACGCTCTCCTTCCTGGTCCAATATGCCTCATTTGTTTTGTTGTTATCCAAAACATGCCTGATCCAAAAATAGTAAATAAATATCATTCCATCATGGTAGTGGTGGATAATTTAACTAAGTAAACACATTTTATTCCAATGAAAACTACACACAAGTGTTATATCCCTAAATTTCTCTAGACGTGCATACATGGCCTTGGCCCTCTTACTTGTATTTGTTTCCAAAGAACTGCTGAGAAGATCTTCTTAAAAAACCATTTTTAGAAGATGTACATGCCTTGCACCATTACAGCCCATGCACATACGCTTTTTTCACCACTACAACTAGCGTACATATGTGTGTTGCACCATTACAATGTGTTGCACCATTACAACCTGCGTATACTTGCAAAAGTTGCAAAAAATAAAAAGTTGCAAGGAATTCCTTGAAATTGATGGGCTATTGGAGGTTTCCCAACTAATCCACCTGCTATAGCCCGTCACCCAACCGAATAACCTTCCTTTTGGCATATAAAAGGAGGTGTTGGGGTCTCATTTCAAATCTAAGCATAAGAATAGTGAAACTCTGCCCGATTTCACTTCCCCTCCTTGCGCAAGATATTTCTGTGTTTTGTGAGAATTGYCTCAACATTCCCTCATTAGCCCCTTCTTCCTCCATTTAACCCATTCACTTCCATATAAGAGATCAAAAGTTTGAGAGGTGAATTTCATACAAGGTGCGCTTGGAGTATGGTGAAGAGGATCTCAGACCAAGTTCACGGAACGGTAGAAGACTTATATTGTAATAATCTTTGTGTTATTAATAAAATAATTACATTTTCATGTCCCAAATGATGGTGTCTTGAATACTTTTATTGGTTTATGCTTGACATTCTAACATCTAACCCTAACTTATATATGAAATAGCTTGTGTTTCGTTCTCTGTTTGTCAATATTTGGATGCAGGTCAGCCCTGGGAGGAGGCATGCAGTCAGTGGAACTTCCAAGGGTGAGGATATCATCACTAGACGTGGGATTAGAGGTATAGTTACCCAATCTCCTTTCTCTTTTATTTATTTATATTATTTTTGGTATGTTTGGGGTAGAATAGAGAATTAATTAGATTTTGGACGGTTAATCGATATTCCTACATTTCGAACCCTAGTGTATTTAAAGGGGGGTTATTTCCCACTAGGAGAACTAGCAACCATACTGGGGAAGCCTCTAGGGTTTTTTAGGGTATTTTGGGTTGTTTGATTGGTTTTTTTTCCTTTCAAATTTCTGTCGAGTTTTTTTAGTCTGTCAAGGGATTCTGGTCACCTTTAGGTGCTACACTAGTTGTCCCTTCCCTGTAAGATTGCCTGATCGTTTCTCTTTTGGAATTATACAGAGGTGTATGCACCCGATCTTGAGTCAGGCCACGTACATATGCCTTCTTCTCAATAAACAAACCACATACATACACAGGTTGTTGATGCAACAACATGCATCTTTGTTCAAGAAATTTTTTGAAAAAGAGGGAGTTTTCCTCTTTCCTGATTGAGGTTCACACTTCTCAAGGTTTCTTGGATCAGTCCAGAGTTTCTGTTTACAGCCATATCCCGGGTTTAGAGTTAGTTTACTTGTCCTCTTGATTTTCTTGTGTTACTTTTAAGAGGGGTTTTAAGCAAGTTGTTGAGTTGTAGATATGCCTTGTTGGTTTCTTGATTGATTCTTTGTGATCCATAGTGTGCTAAAGATCTGTTTCAGTCTTGTTTATTCTTATTTTTACCCCTTTTACTTGCTTTGAAAAAAGAAAAAAATATTTATTTCAGTTTTTTGTCTTTAAAGTAATTTCAAAAAAAAAAATCCTTTTCAGTTTGGTAAAGTAGTTAGAGTTGGTTATTTGTAAAAAAGGAAAAAGAGTTTTTTTTTAAGTTCTTTATTGATTTCTTGAAACATAAGTAGCTTGTATTCAAGTGAAAATATGTTTTAGGTTTTCTTTTGAAGATGTTGAAAAGGTTAGTTAAAGAAAAGTTGGTTACAAAGAGTTAGTTATTAAACTTTTCTTTTGGATTAGAAGTAATTTTGCTTTCAAATTTCATATTTTCTCTTCTTTTTCATCTCTTATAACATCATTATTTTCACCACCATATCCCGTGAGTAAATCAAGCCATTAAAAATAACACTTAATCTAAAATCAACTAGACGTTTTATGTTTGTAGGGTCAACCAACTAGTTTAGGGTTAGGGCCTTGAATTAGGTTGGAGAGGAAACTCTTCAAGGTMGTTAAACAAACATTGGAGTCGGAGTTAGGGAGTTTTTAAGTCCAGTGTCRTAAAATTTATATGGGACCCCCCTCTAACATAGGCATTCAACACAAGGTCTCGTGAGGAAAGGTAGCRAAGATAACCCCTCGAAAGACAGACTGAAGATAGTGGGGAATGCATATTAAGGATCTRTCTTGGGAATACTACTGATTGCATTTGCCAACAGAGGTTCATSGAAGTCGAATCCATTTGATATCCTATGTTTTCTTCTGGACCACTTTCTCTCGATACCCCTGATATGTTTCGGACATGTTATCCTTATCTTTGCGATCCACCCAACTATCGACTATACCTGCCTGGTGACTGGCTGCGAGCTAGCAACTTAGTTGCTCATATTCTAGGGACTTACATGGGTGACTGTGGGGGTATACCATGGTACCTAGGACAGAAGTAGGGTCATGCTTCATAGAGTATACCCAGAGGGTGCTTCCGTGTTCAAGTTTTACTTGCACCAGTTAGTTTCTCTAGTGTTGACTGGCGTAACTATTCTTCGTACTAGATAGTTGACTACTTGATTTTTCTTATAGGAATTTTTTTAGTATGTGCTTGGTTTTTAGACGCTAGTTAAGCCTTACTATGTCGATTCATATTTTAACAAAGTGGAAGATCAAGAGCTCTTTCGGTCGTGAAGTCTTGAGGGCCTACCATTGGTTGCATTGAAGACACCTCCACCACCATTACGGTGAAGAATTGACCAACAAGGGTCGTTCAAATCAACCAGGCTGCAGGAAAATATGCCTGAACCTACTCCACAAGGAGACTATTCGACTCCAGAGGAACCTATTGTTGCTAACCTTGGGGCAGAATCTCTTGGGCCATTCAAACCTCCGATCACTGACTTTTCGACACCAATATTATTGCAAGTTGTCCCTCCTAAGGTGACACCTTCCGAGAGCCAATTATTTTTACAAGAAGAAATGGAAGCAAATGTTGCTACTTCATTCAGGAGTCCTCATACTCTTGTTTCAACTATTACCACATGGGACATATTTCCTCCTAACCCACCTTCACCAGTTCGGACCACAGTGGTATTGACTCCCTCTACCTTGGGAAGTGGTATGCTACCGTCACTGGTGGTGACCAGTAATCCATATACACAGAGTGTGATGGGCCCTCGATTCTCATATGGGATACCCATCTTTGATTCGAACTCAATCCTTACCTACTCCACCTTATAGACCATGGGTCTAGGGGTAGAGAGCTCAAACGCTTTCGTGAAAGGGTCTACCAGGGTAACTTCAGTCCCCTTTAATGCTATCCCTTATGGTGGGGGTCATAGACCTCCTTCGTCCCCCTTTCTCAGTAATGCTTTCCAACAACCTATGAGGCCGAGTGCTAACTAAAACTTCTTTGGAGTAGGCATATTAGGACCTTCGTCTTACACAATGTCGGGGGGATCTCTGTCTTTCTCTTTGTTTGGTGCATTTAGGAACAACGCTTTTTCTTCGACTGTCATCTCGACTAGGGGAAACCCCAACTTTTGGTAAAAGAACACTGTGCAGGGTACTATTCCTACACATGGAGTGACTATAGGAGTTTTCTCCTCTTAGGGGATTTGGAATCCTTGGAAGGTATCAGTTCCCTCATAATGGATTCCGACCGAGAGAAACCCCTTCCATACTCAATGGAACCCCGAGCAGGGCTTTGTACCTATGCATGTCAGATCGACTGGGGGCATCCCCTTCAGAAATCCTTGGAACACCACGTAGAGAGAAATCCCCACCAAATCCATGTCATCCAATCACAGGAGTCAGTTGATGATATCCCAACAAACGCAGTTTTCTTACGCTGGTCAAGGCCACAGTTTCTACCAGAACCCTCACCAGCAGTCCAACTTTTCCTAGCAACCTAGTGTCATTCAAACTCCAAGACCCCCTTTTCTTGTACATAGTACTCAACCTAAACTACCATTTCTGGAAACGCTACATTTTCCATATTTGTCAAGATTACTTAATGAAACAATTTGTCACAATCCACATTGGTCCCCCATGCTGACTAAGTTGCCATCAGATATTCCAAAATTTGAAGGCAAGCCTAGAAAATATCTAGGTGATCATGTGAAAAACTTTCACTTATGGTGTTTGTCAAAATCACTATGAGACGACTCCATATAGTTGCACCTTTTTCAACACAGTCTTATCGAGGGTGCTACAAAATGGTATATTGAGCTCGATCACTCTAGGTATTCTTACTTTAACGACTTGGAAATGGTTTTCCTGAACCATTCCCAGTTACCCGTGAGATACAATGTTGGCACCAAATTGCTGGCCAAATTTGAGTAGACCAAAGCCGACCATATCTTCGATGATATCCAAGAATGGAGGCATCGAAAAATCTTGATTAAGGTCCAGGTCCCTCTATATTTCTTGCTGGAATGGTTTCTGAGGTCTTTGGTGCCTTGCATCTCCAAGGATGTATCAACTTCTGGAGTTTTTTCAGAGGAGGAGGCAATAATGAGAGCATTGATGTACTCTCAGTCTGACATGCTCTATGATATTTTTACAGATGTGCCACATTCTATCCTTGACAAATACAATAAAAACTATCGCCCCATGCCGATGGTATTATGGGATCACCATAAGGAAATTCCACTGATATGTTGTAAAATAAATTGCAACAATTGTCAATACAATAGGCAGTGGCCAATCAGACCTCAAGTTCAGGTGCTACCCCTATCCAAACATTGAATGTACATAGTGTGCAGTCGATGAAACCTAAGGCCAACTAGCATCCTGAGGCAAAGAAGAAACAATAGAACAAGAAGGGTAAATGGGAAAAAAGGGCTACGAACAATTTTGACG
>SNQJ01S0000624.1:190750-201100 GCA_010110895.2 Picea sitchensis
GCATCCTAGCATGGCCATGTCCTTGTCTGTGGCTGAAGTGATGTACAACATTGTCCAACAAGCTTCGACCAACCCTAATCCAACTCCCACACAAGCGTTAGATCCAGTTCTCGAGCCTATTTGGGATAAAGGTTCTCTTGCCACTATAGATCCTTTAGACCTCATTTTTCCCTCTGATAAGATGATTCTTGAGGCATTGGCTGGTCCAGACAGACCCTGGAATGATCTCCATAATATATCTTACTTCCTCCCAGAGTTAAGGATAATAGAGGCAGGCAAATTTGTTTTGACCATGAATGGAGATAGTTCTTGTCCTATTAATCCTATGGCTATGCACATAGTATATGTCGAAGGTAATATGGAAAGTATCACTGGAATTATTCCCATAGATATCTCCAGAAACCCTGGCATTGTGGAGAATGTTTTCGTCGGAGTAGACTGCTCCATCGAAGAGATTCAAATTTATACAAAGTTATTTAAGGAATTCAACGACGTTTTTTCCTCCTCTTATGAGGAGATTCCAGGAATAGACCCAAGAATCGTCGAACATGAAATAATGACTTATCCTGACTATTGGAATAGGGGCAGACCCAAGGTTCAACGGTTAACAACACACCAACAAATCCCCGACTATCGGCCCTTTCGGCAACACCTGAGAAGTAGGCGAAGTCTCACCCGAG
Source organism: Picea sitchensis (assembly GCA_010110895.2). Lineage (NCBI taxonomy): Eukaryota > Viridiplantae > Streptophyta > Pinopsida > Pinales > Pinaceae > Picea > Picea sitchensis. The sequence goes on from SNQJ01S0000624.1 coordinate 191,431, forward strand.
GTGGAAGCAGGGGGGGTTACAGGATGTAGGTGTCTGCAACCAGGATGGGACATGTTTCTGTGATAAGAGAACTTCACAGAATATTCGGTTAATGCTTAGGAATATTCGGTTAATTCTTAGGAAGTGAACATGTATTAGTTTATTAACCTAATTAACACCACGGAGCATAATCAAAGATAGATAAGCGCAGTAACAACAAGTGATTATGTACCCTGAGCACTTAGCACTTACCATAATGAGTTAAATCTAGCATTCATTTACCCTTAATCATAAGTAAAATACTTAAGAAACAACATATATATTCATTACACATCATAATAAAAGAACTAAGCAAATGCATAACAGAAATAATACTGCACAAAGAAAACCATGAGACACCAGATATACGTTGTTCACCCCAGAGTGGGGCTAAGTCCACAAACCACTTCACATCTTTATTATTCGTCAAAATATTACATCTCGTTACTCTTGTGCACTAATCCATATAGTCAAATTCTACACAAGACAGGAGATCTACGCACTAAGCACTAGATCCTCCTTCTTTACCTTCCAAAAATAAGTCAAATGCACAGAGACAAAATCTCTTATCACAACACTTAGCACCTGCTCCACACTGAGAATCACATGCACTACTCACAGTCTACAAAATCACAGTCGAGCACAAAGCCTCGACGCACACAAAACTACCTCTTCTACACTACATTCCTCTTTATTTATACTTTACAAACCTTACAATAAGTCCTAAACACGGGGAAAACCCATGGGCCAACATCCCATAAACTCATTACAAAACCCTAGAGGACCCCTTACTAGGTCCACATAACTCTCAAAATAGGTGATATTCGCAATCTAAGCTCCGCATGGGTTCTCCTACTTCGACCAACATGTCGAAGTCCAAAAGTGGGAAAAAACCTCCAAAACTGACCAACGTTTTCCCAAAACTTGGTTGAGGGAAAACATGCCCCCAACACTCACCCATGACTCATCCCAAGTCACTCAGGTCTAGACAATGTTGCTTCAAAATACTCGACCTGCCTCAAATTTCTACCTCTCCTAAGCCTCTTGGTCAACGAGCTCTTGGAATGTATGCTCTGTAACAGGCCCTTACAGGTGTTGTTCTACTAATGCAACTACTTGATCTAACTATGAACCCTAGCCATCGATCTCCTCCAACACCTTGCAAGATTTATCCTGCATAGGCTGTAACTTTTTTGTTACTTCCATCACCTTACCCTAGAGGGAAATTATCTATTTTTGTACTGTGTGCTACTCTTGGGATCTCTTCATCCTTTCCACTTCTGTGAGTAGCTTCATCTGTTTTTGCAATGAAAATTCTTGATGATTCACCTCCTATAAATGAGCCTCTAGCTTCTTTAACTATGGATCCTCGGTGAGGCATTCATACGTATGGGTGCTATTTTCACTCAACTGTTTAGATGACGAGGTGAGGGATTTTATACCTTCTACTGTGTTTTCAGAAGACACCTCCCTCTGGTCATGCACCTCCTGTGGGGTGCTTGACATTTTTCGGGCCTCTAGTTCAGTTATCCTAACCTGAAATTGTTGGAGGGTCTCTGCGAGCTTCTCTACTTGAGCTTCGACAGGCTCTTGCGCCTCCTATACCAAGCCTGACAAAGAGCAACATGATTTTCTTACTACTTATTTGACCACGACCTGCTCTATGAGCAACTGCTCTTTTTCCTTCTGTATCCGGGCTTTGCCAGCTCTCTTTTCCTCCTGAAGCTCCGATTTCTCTATTTCATAGGTAGCTACACTATCCTGCACTACTCGTAATTGTACTAGTACTTTGTCTTTCTCCTTTTACAAGGCTCATGTAGCCTTCTCCTTCTCTTCCTGAGCTCTCTGTAACCAAGATTTTGTTTCATTAGCAAGCCTTCTTAGTTGGTCTTCTCTTTCAATGGTCATTTCTCTATGTTCTCTTATGTATTCCTTCAAACTTGCCTCCAATACTTCAACCCRTTCTGGAGGTACTCCTTTAAGGTTAACCTCAACATMCAAGTTGGGGCTAGCATGTATTGCGGCGGGGGTGGGAAATTTGATGCTATACTGGGGGAGGCTGATCCAAATCCCTCATTCACCCTAAGGAGTTGGTTTKTCCTCCAAGTCTGCAGTCTGTGATGAGGAAGGAGAAAACGACGYAGTAGGCACTGCGTGAACCAAGCGAAAATCTTGCTACACTTCCTTCAACTCCCTCTCAATATTTCCATATAAATCTGCCTGTTTCTCTTCATATCTCTGCAACATGTCTTCAGAGGCATCCTCCATAGCTCTACGGACCAGACTAATGTCGTCATCAGTGATAGTGGCTTCCAACTTTGGCTTATTGGCGTGCATTTTCTTCCTTGCTGAAGATTTCTTCGGAGTAACTTTCCTCTTTTGGGTCACTATCACAACAGGGGGATCTTCAGGTGGTGGGGTGTTATCTCTTATGACTGGTGATGGAGGGAGGTCAACTGTATATTAGCCTCCTCCTTGCACTTCTTCTCCTTCATATCCTCCTCTATTTCCTTCTGCTTCATCTTCTCCTCCTCCTGGCGAGCCAGACCCATTATCTCTAGAGTTTTCCTCGTTGTCTTCTTCGTCACTCTCTATGCCATGGACATCAACCTACTTTTTTCATTCCCTTTGCTTCTTTCTCCCACTAGATTTTCCAACATGTCCATCTCGCATAACCATCAATTTTCCTATAGTATCAGTTTCAGACAACACTGCATCAACGAAAGGTACAAGACATAATTTTGGCCATTCCTTTATAATATGTTCCATATCTTCATCCGAGATATTATAGTATGACTGCAAGATTTCCTAGTGCTCATCTCTTTGCGCGGTGATTTAAATGAAGTGGGGATCAATGTGGAATTTTTATATGGATTGGTACTGATGCAGGGTATGCGGTGTCATATGAGGGAATGCTTCAATGGAGAATTTTAACTACTGATAATATCTGTGAAACACAACATTAGACTTCCACTGCTTCGTCATGTCGTTGGTATACCACAAAGTGGAGAACTGAGCATCTAGGGGCTCCGTAGGTTCAATCTCTGGGACAGTGGCTCCTTCAGGCATATTCCAAGCCACAAATGTGATTAGGATGATCAACCAACTGTAGTGAAACTCATATCCTAAGTCCTGGGCTTCGTGGTAATCCTTCTCTAACTCGTTGATGAGGTAGTTTTCCTAGTTCATCTGTAGACCCTTGACACACTTTCCTGCAAGGTCCACCACGAACACGGTGACCTATGTCAGGCGGTTCTTCCTCACTAGATTTTGAGCTAAGAGTTGAAAAGCAAGGCGTACTATGCCATCTTATATGGAGGCTACCTTGTAACCTCTCTTCCCCTTTTCTACCTCTCCATAGGATTCTTTGATGCACTATGCTAAATATCGGTCTGAAGTCTTCTCTGGATAGAATTGTTGTGGGTCAGGACCATTCAAACTTAAACCTATGATTAGGTGGATCAACGTCGAATCCACAGTAATTCTTCTGTCGAGCCATAGATATTTTCCATGATAACATGACAGAAGGAGTTTAACGCAAGAGTTAACCTCCTGGTGGCAACCAAAATACAAAATATTCATTACATTTAGTACGGTTGACTACGCCAACCCCTTAATCCATGGTTTTGGGATGAGATGAGGTTTCTTTTCGGTTGTTCTCATTAACTAACGGTGAGGAGCTAGTGTGGCATAGTTTTTTTGGTCTCCTAAGTTGGAGTCGTTGTGATTCAACAATGGGATCTGCCCTAACTAACTCCCTACTATGTGAATTCCTTTCAGAATGTATGCAGTGAACACAGGGTACTTGAAATCATGAGGTATATTTTCGTGGTTAACAGCGTTGGCTAGAGGAACAATATACTCAGGCAGGATCGACAAGATCTGCTTTATGTTAGCTAGATCACTGTGGTGCTTGCTTCTCTGTTCAGTTATGGGGTTGATATGGGTGGTATGATTCCCGATCGAAGGGGAAGCCTACAGTCCTCTAGTTGCCAACGCCTGAATACCTTCAGATACAGGTATGTCAACAATGAGTTTTCTAAGAACTTCCTCGACAAACTTCTCCAAGTCGCTAGGTTCGCCCGACATTCTATCTTTTAACAAATGGTAGATAAACGAATAGGCAGGCGAGGTATACTTTCAGATAACGACAAGAAGCTCAATTCGACACTTGGACAGTTATCGACTTAGATCAGTCAGTCACAAGTATAAAAAAGTGGTCCTAGTGCAACAATCGATGAGTTAATTAAGAGAGGTGGCGTGATAGATCTTCCAACGGACAAGACCTAGAGTTAACTACTTCCATTAATGTAAATCTAGTCATTATGGTGCGGTCTCAATGTCCAAAAGCAGTCCATAAACCCATAAATTTGTTTCCTAACCATTCTRGAGCGTCATTCTAACGGTCGGGGCACCTCCAACTGTTATATAACTTTGTCAGGGAGAATTACAAATATGCACAAACCTGTTGTTCCAGCGAGGTTCAAACCCTGTGAACCTGCCTCCTGTGGAGTTCCGGTCTRTGAAGTCTTCCATCTAGTTTTCATAACTTCTTGTAGCTTTTCCAACTTAGCCTTCTTTTTATTGAGCTTCATTTCCTTCTTTCATGTTTTTTGGTTCTCTTTAACTATTTTTGGAATCCTCTTTCCATTTATATTCTTATCTTCCCCTAGCATAGTGGCTTCGCACTGTTGAGGTACCCTCAAAGGTTCTAAAGTTAATATCCATTTTCTTAACACTTCCTGAGTGGGACAACTTCTCTCTTGGATAGATAGGTCGTTCAATCCTTCTTTCATTCTTTCAACCTTGATATCTAATTATTTTTCTTTCTGTCCCTCCTATGTTGTTACTTTTCTCTGTTTCTTCGACTTATCCTGTCGTTCTTCTCTTAGTTGGTCTATTTTCCTAGCTATGAAATCCCTTAATTCTTGCTTTTTTTTTTCTCTAGCTTCTTGGTCTGCTTTCCATTTGATCTGATCCTTATCGATCCAAGTTTTACCTAACAAAAGTGGGAAAGGGGCGTTGTCCTCAACAAAACTAATGACTTCAAATTATTCTATATTCGATGTTCCATGAACAATAATAGGCAGAGTAGTTACTCTTCCACATAAAGTTATCATATTTCCCTTAAACAAGCCTATCCTTCCTAAAGAAGGTACAATAATAGGCTTTCCCAAAACTTCCCAAGTTTCTTCTGTCATAATATTCACTTGTGTTTCTTCATCCAAGACTATACATTCTATGCCAAAGTCTTCTATTCTTGCACTTATATGTTGTTTTTCTTTTAGGATTTCTGGTAAACTGACATCTTTATGAACATCCATCATTTATTCCAACTGTAATAACATACTCTGAAATTCCTCTGACCTTTTCTCTTTATAACTTTCTAACATACCCTTAGTCTCTTGACTCTTTTCATAATTTTATTTTCTTATGTCCCTCCCTTTAACTTTAGCAATAATCCTTGGACAATCCTAAACCTCATGACCAACAACCTTACAATGAAGACAAATAGGGCCTACCACAGGGCGTTCCTTAGAAATATGTCCCGACCTTCTGCAATTCTAACACAAATTCAATCAACTTTTTCTCTTAAATGTTCCCCAATCTTTTATGTATTGCGCACTTCCCTTAGGATCATAGTGTTGGACCTGCAACTTGCAAAAAATATTTCTAGGTTCCTGCATCACTTATTAATCCAAAAACTATTTCTATGCATAGGAATAACATATCTTTCTTCATTTCCATTAAATTTAATCAAATCAACTCTTTATTTCAACTGCACCCTAGGCTTCAGACTAGGACAAAATCTATTAAACATACTTAAATTCATGCTTTCAAAACAAAAATTTGCACTTATATTTCTCTTACCAAATAACAAATCTTGTCTCTTTTATAATATTACCTCTTTGCTTCAAAACAACTTACATTCTTGGCACAAAGCTTCGCAATTCAAGTAGAGTACTATGCACTTCAACAAAAAACCTACGCACATAGATTTTCCTTTTCTTTACTTCAGTTCCCAACAATCATAGTTTCAGGTCCAGGCAACATAACCATTTGTTGGCATAGGGGTAGACCTAGTGTTCAACTCTTAACAACGCACCAACAAAACCCCTACTACTGGCCCTTTAGGAAACACCTGCGAAATAGGATAAGTCTCACCCAAGGTAGAAGAAGAGGGGGTTACACAATGCAAGTGTCTACAACCAGGATGGGACACGATTCTATGATAAGAGAAATTCACAGAATATTGTGTTAACGCTTAGAAAGTGAACATGCATTAGTTTATTAACCTAATTAACACCACAAAGCATAATCAAAGACATATAAGCGTAGTAACAACAAGTGATTATGTACACTAAGCACTTAACACTGTGAGTTAAATCTTTCATTCATTTACACTTAATCATAAGTAAAATACTTAAGAAGCAACATATATATTCATTACACATCATAATCAAAGCACTAAGAAAATGCATAAAATAAATAATACTTCACAAATAAAACCATGAGACACCAGATATACATGGTTCATGCCAGAGTTGGGCTATGTCCACAAACCGCTTCGCCTCTTTATTATTCCCCAAAATATTACATCTAGTTACTCCTATGCACTAAACCATGGAGTCTAACTCCGCACAATACAAGAGATATGCGCACTAAGCACTAGATCCTCCTTCTTTACCTTCCAAAAATAGCTCAAATGCACAGAGCCACAATCTCTTATCACAAAACTTAGCACCTTCTCTGCACTAAGCATCACATGCACTAAGCACAGCCTACAAAATCACATTCCAGCACAAATCCTTGACGCACATAAAACTACCTCTTCTACACTACATTCCTCTTTATTTATACTTTACAACCCCTTACAATAAGGCCTAAACATGGGGAAAACCCATGTGACCAAATCCCATAAACCCGTTACAAAACCCTATAGGACCCCTTACTGGGTCCACATAACCCTCAAAATTGGTGAGATCTACGATCTCAGCTCCACCGTGGTACTCCTACTTTGACCAACGTGTCGAATTCCAAAAGTGAGCCAAAACCTCCAAAACTGACCATAGTTTCCCCAAAACTTGGTCAAGGGCCAACACTGACGCCAAGCCTGTCCATCACAAGCTTCATCCGGTAAATCTTTGAAAAGAGGAATCAATTAAGGTTGAAGTAGAGAAACCTCTTAAAGACGATTTTATCTACCCCAGGAAGTTGACATAATTGGTGTCAAATATTGTTCTGGTTAACAAGAAACAGGGTATGATTCGTGTGTGCATGGACTTTCGTGACTTGAACAAGGCATGTCCGAAAGATAATTTTCCCACCCCATTCATCAATCATATTTTCGATGAATGTGAAGGCTGCGAGGCATTTTCATTCATGGATGGTTTTTCAGGATATAACCAGATTCAGATCAAACCCGAAGAACAACATAAAACAACTTTTATTTGTCCTTGGGGCATGTTCGCATATCATAAGATGCCTTTTGGCCTGAAGAATGTTGGAGCCACTTTTTCAGTGGGCCATGTTGTTTTATTTCCAAGACCTTAGACATATAGTCGAGTCATATCTTGATGATATAGAATCATGCTCTTGTAAGAGATCTGATCATCCTACACACCTCCAACTAATCTTCGAGCGATTTTGCCACTATCGGATTCGCTTGAATCCTAACAAGTGTAGTTTTTGCATGACATCGGGTCGTCTCTTAGTTTCATTGTTTTGACAACATGGATCATGGTCGATCCTCTCAAGGTTGAGGTAAAAGTTCAATTGCCTCCCCCATGCACAATACCCCAACTTCAGAGCTTACAAGGGAATGTGAACTTTCTTCATCATGTTGTCATGAATTACGTCGATATCACTAAAGGATTTATGTTGAGTTCTCTTTTGAAGTGTTGAAACATGCCCTTACGTTTGCCCCTTTGCTCCAGCGCCCTAATTATAACAAATATTTCTTGTTGTATTTGGCTGCGACAGAGACGACCATCGAGACGGTATTGGTACAAGAGAATGATATGCTCGAGGAGAACGTTATTTATTACCTTAGCCAAGGTCTGGTTGGGCCAAAACTCAACTATTCTCACATTGAGAAGCTTGCTTTGGCAACAGTGCATGTTGTCCAGCGGTTCTGTCATTACATTTCACTTCCCAAGACCACCGTCATTACTATTGTGAACCCTTTCCAATATGTGTTGACATGATGGGTCATTGGCGGAAAAATCAGTAGATGGATTGTAATCCTCCAGGAAATTGACTTGGATTTTGTTTCCATGAAATCCAAAAAGTCGTCGGTCTTTACCGAACTTATTTCAAAACTTCTGGTCGAATCTAGTGATATCACGCCAAAAGAATCGCCTATAAAAGGATATATTTTACTAATCTCATCTTCGGACCCTTGGTATGGAGATATACTAGTCTATCTCTAGACTTTGAAGTGCCTCGCTTCTTCTTCCCGCGACGAGCATCGAAAAATTCTCCATCAGGCATGAAACTATCTCATACTCGATGACACTTTGTATCGTCTAGATGTAGATTGCATTCTTCTCTGGTTCCTTATCCACAAGGAAGAAAATCTCATTCTGAACAAATTCCACATCAAAGCATATGGTGGTCATTTGCCTGGGTTGGAAATAGCCAAAAATATTCTACGTTCCAGTTACTTCTGGACTACGTTAATCAAGGATTGCGTTGAGGCGGTCAAGAAGTTCCACCCGTGTTAGATCTTCTCTCGGAAGACGTGGGCACATCCTGCTCCTATGTGTCATTCCATTGTTGTTGGTCCTTTCACCAAATGGGGGATTGATTTCACTACATGTCACTTGACCTCAACCAGGGGGCATCGTTACATCATCGTAGTGGTAGAATACTTTATGAACTGGGCCGAGGTTATGCTGACGTTTAACAATGGTGTCAAAACACCAACTTTTTTCATTTTTAATGAGATAGTAGCAAGGTTTGGAATCCCGAAGGAGATTGTCACTGACCATGACAGTCACTTCCAAAAAACAATCATGATCGAGTTAACATCAAATCTTGGGTTGAGGCAAGAGAATTTGTCACCTTATTACCCACAAGTGAATGGTTGGGTTGAAGTTGTGAATAAGTCCCTCAATACTTTTCTACAACAGATGATCAATTTTTCCAAGTGGAATCGACATTTGAAGTTGTACTCGGCATTGTGGGCGTACCAAACATCTATGAATACTGCCATCAATTTCTCACCTTTTCAACTCGTATATGGGTTGGAAGCAGTCTTACCTATTGAATTTCATATCCCTTATCTAAAATTGGCAGTGGAATTACTGTCGGACACTTCACCGCTTGAGGAACACCTACTATATCTCGAGCAGCGTCATGATGTAGCCTTGGCCAATGAGGCTCATTAGCAACGAGTCAAGCATCATTATGATTGGTCCGTTCGTCCTTGGATTTTTTTCGAAGAAGATGTTGTCCTGGTCTACGATCAGAACAAAGATCCCCTGGGGGAAGGCAAGTTCAAACCCATGCGGTTTGTACCATTCATTGTGAAAGAGGTATTGAAGAAGGTCCCTTACCGTCTGGTTGACTTTGAAGTAAATACCTTGGCAGAGCCTAGAAATGGGCTCTACCTCAACAAGTATTACTCTTAGGTTGGTCGCCTAGGTGA
>SNQJ01S0000625.1:0-17506 GCA_010110895.2 Picea sitchensis
GTTGCTAGAAGTAGCACTAATAGAATCTGAAACTCCTGCAGTACCTCTGTGGCATCTCTTGTGACTAGGAATATTCAGAAATACAAGAATTGCCACTTGAACAAGCTGAATATGTTTCATATGGTTGAGCATCTACATGTGTATCTATGTTCTCTCTATTAAATGTCAAAATGGTGCTGCCATTCATGAAATTTGGATCCACCATACCACCTTCCTGTCCAATCTGCTTAACACAATAGAAACTTCTGCGTGCATCTCTGTCTTCATCAGTACAACAACCAAGCGAAAGGATTTCTCCCTTAGAATTACCTGGATTCAATCTGACATTATGTTTTGCTGATGGTAAGTTCAGCTGCTCTTCCATTTTATTCTCCATTTGTTTCAATACAGATTCTGCCTTGTCAAGAACTCTGGCCTTGTTAATTGTCATTGATAGCAATCCCACCTATTAACCATGGCAACACTGCATTCAAAAGAAGCCACCCAAAACTACATAATCCTAACAATGTACAAAGGAATAAGTGCCACGCCATTGTTGAATAGCCTACCATAGCTCATTGCTTCTACTTCCAATTGGATTTTACATATGATTTACACTACAAAAGGCTTACTATATAACGAGTCAAATATTGCTTCAACCAGGGAGCATATTGTGACTAATTAAAGTAAACCAGATCTTCTATGAATAAACTTAGGTGTTTTTCTCCATCGACACATTTCTAACTGGTTGTGTATCCTGTGAATGAGAAAGTGGACTAGTAACTTTGTTTAAGTCATCCATGTGCATTGTAACCTGTGATATTGAAGAGTGGGAACTTGCCAATGCTGCATGATACGATGAAACAGCTAGCTGCGCTAAAGCTGGTACTGCACCACCTGCAAGAGAGGGAACTGCCACGTCAGAGATGATACGATGAACAACTAGTCGTATAAAGTCAGACGTGACCACCCGCCAATCCGCAGAAGCAGAACAACATTATAGGAGTGAGCAATTATTTATTCCTATATTCAACAAGGCACCATACATGCCCCACATCATCTTGAGCAGATCTTCTAAGTCATTTATTTTCGTCCTCCACAAGCCAATAGATAAAAGCAAAGAGCAATGAAGGAAACCGGGGTTAAGCGCATCAAATTGTAACCAAGACTTTGCCAATACCAAAATCAAGCTTCCATAGGCAAGCTTGTAAATTGTTTCCATGCACAATAAGCATAGCCAGCTGGAAAATAAAGGTCCTTGGCATCTAGAGCTAGGGTACATAACTCCTTAACAAGTTCATTGTTTTTCCAAAAAAGTTGACTCTTTATAGATTTGAGCAAAGTCAATATCAAGGCACTGCTCTACACCCATAGAGGTGACCTCTAACATCCAATTTGCAGGATTATGCTTGTCCTTAATATTTGGCACTCCTGGAATAGCCTCAAAATACTTAATAACGTTATTTGAATGGTAACCCAATGCACCAACATAAATGATTTCACCTCCTCTCCTCATTAGCAGTAACTCATCAAATTCTTCAAAAAATGTCCAGACTTGGCTGGCCAATAGTGCAAACTACTGTCCTTCCTGCGGTTCCAAATACTGGATTGATGTTATGGAGAGGACATACATATTCTTTTTTGTGAGCCCTCTGCCACTTTTTTTATCAGTATCTTCATATGATTGACCAAGATCATTCAATATATAAAACATCAACTTTTGCAAAGTTTCAGCTTTCTCATCACCTAACTCAAGTACTCTCCTTCGCGGCATCTTTTCCAAATGAATTTTCCAGATAAGTATCCTTCACTCCGCAGGGCCAGATTCTCCATTAGTTCATTCCTTGATCCAATTTTAGAAGGTGAACGGTAATTCTTCTCAACAGATCCGCCGAGGCCACGATCACCCATTCATTCTGATCTTTATTTGACATGGGACAGATTGACTTCCTTCATCCATTGAACCAAAACCACTGGGGTGATTAACCTAGAGAGTGAACTAAGAGCATCTACCATGTAAACATTTGTTTTATTTGCAGGTATCCATGTTTCTTGCACAGGTTCTAAAGCTCTCTACGAAGCTAAGGATAATTCACAACTGTCCGTGTTGCTATTCTCGCTTTAGGCTTACAACATAAGCAATCTCTTGTGATCTTTAGAGTACTAGAAGTTTGGTCTTTCCATCATCCTGCCATGGGGACTACATTTTGCAAGACGGAGTTCTCATCTAGTTCCACTAACATCTTCACATCCCCGAGTCAGTAGCAGATATCATCCTTTTTCAAAGATTTTTGAGCTCCAACCGAATGTTCAATACCATGGCATAAAGGATCATACTGGTTTTCTTTGAGCTGATATATCAAGATGAGGTTGATCAACAGTAGAAAGCACATATTTACTTGGTTGATTTAGATTAAAAGTGGAAAGGCCCAGATTATGTTTAGCAACAAAAAGTCCATGTATATCTTTATCGGGTTGATTAACAGAAGAAAGGCCCAGTACTTCTGCAGTTAGAAAATGCTTTGAATCCATCCCGACACTCTGTGGGGACAAGAACATCATTAACCAATGGCTGAGCATTATAATTTGGCTCATGCCATCCCTCTCCTCCTCATTGGTTTGAGACTGTGTTTTAGATGGAAAATAGAGGATAGTGAACTTATGAGATATAGGGACAAGTAATAAGATGATAATGGAAACAAGAGGGAAAGGAAAATGAAGGAAATGAAAGTGATCGATGATGATGCTTTTGAAGGTGGAAGGATTATGGATTTAGCAAGTAGTATAAGTATAAGTCATAATAAATTTCCTTAAATTTAATGATATAAATAAATTCAAAGAAGAATTCATACCTTAGAGTATTGTTACCTTTCGAGACTAGATTGAGCTCACCAGATAAGTTGTCACCACAGGCATTGTGACAGTAATGATAGCTATGAAAGCGTAACACAAACTCCGCTTCTTTGTCTTGTTTCAAAGTCATACGCTATGAGTCTCGATACCGCCCTCGCCGATGTTTATAGAAAATGTAATAACAGGGTCGCCCTTCGCAATCGCAAACTAATGAAACTGCCCATGAGTACCAAAACTGCAAAGTGTTCATCCGAATACTTCCTTTTTTTTGTGCAGGCCTACCTATGTGATGAGTGTTGCTGATGTCCTTTTTTATTTTTAGAAAACATAAACTATTCAAATGTGCTATCTTTTATTCACTATCTTACCTACCTACCTAAAGAAAAAGAGACATTTCTTTAAGTGTATGCAAATAACCAATGTAGCCACCGCTCTTAGCGGAATCAACAACAAATTCATACCATTGGATAAAAGATATATATGTGCATAGTTACCCAGGCATGAAGAGTAAGTAAGGCATGAAGAGTAAGTAACACCAGTTGAGTGATTTCCAAAAACTGCTGGAGTTATCCGAAGCCGTGGAAGGATTGAAACCATTGTTCAATGTAATCATGCATACCATGTTCTTTTGTTGTTGGAACTCTAACTGCTCAGTCTTCTCTACAAGTTGGCATAGGTGCTCAAAAGGAACCACTGGATCAACTCATTTCTTTGCTATCTCCTCAACTATAGAGATCTCTTCAAGTTATGTTAGAATGTATTAAAGTTCCTGCAACAATCTCTTGTTCCGTTCATTTAATCTTGAATCCATTAGTCAACTTTTTGTGATTTTTTTCTTTGTAGGGGTTTATAAAAAACTTTGCAAGTCACACCAAATAACCAACTCTAAAAACTAATTTGCAAACTCACACTTGCTTGAAAATAAATCAAGATACTTGCTAAATGAAATGTCTTTCTACTGAGAATGAAAACACAATTTCTCTATGCAAACCTAAAGCAACAAAAACTCAATAAAGGAAATGGCATCTCACAAAAGAAAGGCACTCTCGCTTCCGAAATGAAGATTACTTACCTAATCAAATGCACACCCTCATTGAATCTAATGTTTTCACAAATCAAGACTCTGTTGCTGCTGAATAAAATCTACTAAAATGAAAACCCTTTGTTGTCGAATGTGACCTAACATCATTTAAATCAACCTTTTGCACACTAATGAATTTGAAAGAACTCTTTACTTCTAGAGAAATACTTGCAGAATCAAATCTACTTGGCAAAAACTTCGGAGCCCACTCTCAAATCCTTTTTAGTAATCACGAACGGCCAAAAATAAGTCGTAGAGTCAGCAGAGATACTCATGTAAATCAACATTTAATTGGTATAACCCGAAGGTAGACTAGAGGAAACCAAGACAGAAATGTAATAATGGAAGAGGGGTTTAAAGGATAAGCTACTATCCTGAATCGCTAAGAAACTCATCGAAGAAGCTAATGATTCTACTGCTCGCGACGCTGCCACTACTGTGATTGTTCGGGTATCAACCAGTACGTGCCTGTATATGCATGTAAAAGATAACCTGAAAACAACTAAGTTCTTGCTCTTATCACTCCACACAACTCAGGAACCATCCTATGAAACTTTCTATTGTAATCAAAAGAAACTCTTTATCTCATGAGATACCCAAACCAGTTCCTGAATGTTAAGCAGTCAAAATGTGAAAACCGGCGAATGAAATCACTGGCGGAAAGATAATGCTAAACCCTCAGTTGTAATGAAATGAAATACTACTTATATCAAACCACTGAGAAAAATCATGAAAGATGAAGATCAAATGATGAAATCGCATCAGAATACAATGTATCATGAGCCGCCGAGCAATTCTCACCAACAAAATGCTTCTCTAACTCAATGTACACCGAAAAATGAATAACCCACAAAGAAAGCAAATGGAAATAATAGGAATCGACACTCGAACTCTCACTATTTTATTGAAGACAGCGCGACAATAACCGGGCTGAGACTCTGATTCCTCTATTCTTCTACTCCTATGCTCGCTCTCTATCATCTCCTGCCATAATAACTCTATCGTTATCAGATCCCACGCATGGCTCTACATCTTTTCTTTTCTCGAACATAGCCTCACGTTTTTCCAACATATTTTCCAACCCTCACACGTGTTTCGAACCCTCTGGCAATGAATGGGTTCTCTTTACATAGCATCTCCAATCTCTGGCCATGCATGGCAACTCTTTCCATAACGTTTTTGATATCTGGCAATCGTGGCATATCTTCCATAACGTTTTTGGTCTCTAGCAATGTTTCATAATGTTTCCAGCTCTCTCTAACAATGTTACACCACGTTTCAGAACTCTGGCAATGTTACATAACGTATCAGATCTCTGGCAAGGTTACATAACACTTCACTGCACGCGTATTTTGGCTCAGATGTTATAAACCAAGCTCAAGATTATAACGTAATTTAAATACTTTGATGCCGCCTATTGGGTTTGCTACTATGAGCACTTCGCTTAGCTTATCTTGGCATCTTGCATATTGCCCAATAACCCCAAAAAACTGAAGTAAATGATGACTTTAACCATTCGCACATCTTGAATGATATTGCCAAAAGAATTCCCAAATAAAACACAAACATACCCCATGTCTTTGTACAAACAACTTCAACAGCACCACATGGTAACTTTGCCTGAGATGAATTACTCCTTGTCTGCCCTTCACCGTATTTGCACCAAGAGGTGCAAAAGCATCCACATTATAGTTGGAATTCTTCGTCATTTGTGGTTTTGGAAGCACTTCATGGTTTCTGTATGCAATGGAACATATATGTGTAACAGAGTATGAATAGCACAGAAAGAATGCCATTTTCTTAACAAAAGTCTTCAGGAGAGTAAACAATGTCTTCAAGAACCAGCAAGAAAATGTTATAAATCTGGAGCCCAACAATATGTTGCATCCTACTTAGATTTATGTGCGAAAGTCTTGTGTTGTTATGTGTATCACATTAAACAAAACTTTCGTGTGATTCCATAAAGAGTTGGTCACAGAGATGGAAATCTTGGTTGATCCAGGTGGATATTGGTGGCCACCCACCTATTGCACTAACTCAAAGAATAATTTCCATTTTGGCATTTCCATTTTCACAAATATCTTCCATACCATGCGCACCAAGTTGGGTATCAAAGACTCTGAATGACATATGGTGCTCAAGTACCGTGGCTATCTACATAGATACATCCAAACATAGATGGATTTTTTAGACATCTCATCACTGGCCGCGGCTTATCGTTATGTTGTCAAAATCGAGGAGAAATTTAAACAAAAGAAGTGAGAGTTTGGATATGCAAATTCCTCATAGTAGAAGTAGGGAAAAGGCAGCCCCAACCCACATAACAACCAGTCCAAGCCGTAAAAAAATAAAGGTAATGAGAAGACGAAGAAATACACTGTGAAGTGGTGTGAATTCCATAAAATACCCTGGAGTAACACCGATGAATGTCACTGAAAAAATTTGTTGGTGGCCAAGCTGAAAGCCTTAGTTTTAGAGGAAGGTTATGACTCTGAATCAGATCCAGACAAGGGAAATTGGATCATTGATGAAAAACATAGCGCCACTGTCGCTACCACCAAGGTCCAACCAAGTGAACAAGAAGAACCACAGGAATGTGAACACCTTTTTCACTCATAGATGTGGGTGAAGGGTGCTCACTACATTTCATTTTTGATAGTGGAAGTCAAAAGAACTTTATCTCAGCAAAGGTTGTCAAGCAGTTGAACCTGCCAACGACACCACACCCGCAACCCCACACCATTGGGTGGCTCCGCCAAGAGATATTTGTGTCAACCAAAAATGTCTTCTTCCCTATAGCATAAATCCTGATCCGAGATATTTTAGTCATGTGACTTATTAAAGAACTGTATTAAATGAGCATAAAATAAAGTACACCATAAAGAAGGAAAAGCTCAAAAGGAAAGAAACATAATCATGCAATATGAACACAAAGAACTTGATAACAGAGTTCGTCCCTGGTGGACTATATCTCTGGGTCCTACTCTCAAATGGGTAGGTCTTTTTATTAAATCCATAAAAGAATTGGGAAAAATACATAAGTATACCTCGTTCTAGAGTTAATATATAAAATATTTTCTCAGATCATAAAAATAACACCAAAACTGCATTCATGGCATTGTTTTACCTAAAAATGATTGTCTCCATGCATCGATTTGAGTTAGACACTTTTTGACCCAAGAGGCACCCTTGCCTCAGTTTGCATGCCACTACTCCTACAATAAATGCTGAAAATATAGAAAAACGTGGAAAATCTGTACCAGGCCATACAATTCCGTACGGGAATGCTCAGTCTCACCTCTTGTGTGCTTGTGTTGTTCTGAACTTTGGCTGGATCCCCCTTTAAATAACATTTTTTGCGGGTGGTTAGCATTAATGATGAGGTTGGCATGATGGTTAGCGAAGCTAATTTTAGGGCGTGGTTAGGTGGAGGTCCCAGGTTCGAATCCCATGGGCCTCCCCTTTTGGTAAGTGGTTACAACAATGTTGGCACATCCTACCAAATTTGGCGGGCGACCACTTAAATGGTAGAGAATATGCAGGATGGAATATAATAGACAATTAAATATGGAAGACGTTTTGGTGGAGGCTTAGTGGTTGGCTTAATTTGGCTTAATTTTTCATTTTTATTATAATTTTTTCAATTTTTCATTTGTTGAGCCTCCTTGTGCATTTCGGGGATGCCATGTGGCACCTTCCTATTGGGCCACGTGGCATCCTCTGATTTTTCCACCTATGATTGGTAACATCACCTCAAACACATGGTGCTTTATGGGTGATGCCATGTGGAATCACTTGGGGGTGCCACATGGCACTTTTTTACTTGTCCACATGGCACCCTAAAAAGTCCAAATCCGAGTGACACACGACAGCCTCTGGTGCTGCCACATGGAATACTAACGTCATGTTGATCATTTTGAGTTGCTTCTGTGTGTTTTGATTTATTCTTAACCTTCTATGGATCCTTTTTGGATCACGCCTTCCCACTGAGATCTTTTTGGACCACCAAAAGCTTTCATTAATCATATAGTAAGTGAGGAAAGAGTCCCCTCACTTTATCCTTCTCAATCCACTTTGCCTTGCTTTGATGTGTGCCTTTTAAGCCTACACAAATATAATCAACATCACCCCTGTGTGAAGTCCTCGTACTTATATCCAAGATGATATCTTCCTGTAACTCATCCAAGTACTCAGGTGAAAACTCATCAACTGAAGGTATTGAAACTTCCTCATCCTGATCCATGATCACGGGAGGCTCAAAAAGTTTCAATTTCTCTACGTTCACAACTGAATACATCTACATATAAGGTGGAATATCTAAACGAAAAGAATTAGTGCCACTTTTCTCCAAAATAGTGAAGGGTTCATATCGGATGGGCTTGAGTTTCTTGCCTTCACCCTTCAATCATTCCTTGATGATATGAAGCCACACTCGGTCTCCAACCTAGCACTGATGATCAACCCTATGCTTGTCATTGCGATATTTATACTATGCTTGACTCTTCTCCAACTGTTCCCTGACTTCCTGGTGTATTTGCTGAATCCTTTGGATGAACTTCCAGGCTCTGTCCTCTATTCATTATTCATTCACATCGACATCTCTCCCATACATCAAGTCCAAAGGAACCTTTGGTAGGTACCCAAAACATGTCTCAAAAGGTGAACTCTGAGTGGATGAATGTAAAGCTCAATTATAAGCATGATGTACATAAGGTATCTGTTCATCCCATAACTTAGGATGCTTGTTGCAGTAGCCTCGAAGAAAAAGTACCATTGTTCTATTTACCACCTCTGTTTTTCCGTCGGACTGTGGATGAAAAGAAGTGCTCCTCTTCAATTTGGTGTCCATAATTATCCACAAGCTAGTCCAAAAATCCCCAAGGAATTGAGTATCTCGATTCGAGACAATGGACATGGGTAATCCAAAGTGAACCCAAACATACTGAAAAAAGAGATTAACAGTATGCTCATCAATGATCTTATTTTTACATGGCATCAAGATACACATCTTGCTGAACCTATCCACTACGACATACAAATAATCATGACCCCCTTTGGTCATTGGTAAACCCCATACAAAATCCATGGAAATTCTTTCCCATGGATGGGATGGAACATGAAGTGGTGGGTATAGACCCAATTTTCTATTAGTGGGCTTAGAATTAGAACACATCACACACCCCTTTACATATTTAGTTACAATTTCTTTCATTTGAGGCCAATAAAAAAACCTCTGCAAATGAGCCATAGTTTTTCCTACCCCAAAATACCCAAACGCAAGAGAAGTGTGAGCCTCTCATATCACATGGACTTGTTCACTTGTAGGAATACATATATTCCCAAGACGAAAGAGTAACATTTCCTACAGAAAATAGTTCTCTACTTGTGCACCATGGGTTAGCTTCTCATATACTTCTTTAAAATATTCATCGATGACATATTGTTCTACACAGCTATCATGAGATAAAGAAGTATTCTTCAAAATAATAGAAGAAACAATAGGAGGTCTAGAAAGCATATCGGCTACCTTGTTACTTGTACCCTTCTTGTACCTGATTACCAAATGAAATTGTTGTAGAAAACCCATCCATCTATAGTGTCGAGATTGTTGCAGCTTGGTCTGTTCTTGAAGATACTGTAAGGGCTGGTGATCTGTATGTATGATGGTTTCCTTCCCTAACAAGTAATGCTTCCATTTCTTTACTCTTTGAACTAATGCATATAACTCTTTATCATATGTAGGATAGTTAACAACAACTTGGTTAAAAGTCTCAGAGTGGTAACAGATAGGCTTACGATATTGCATCAATACTACACCCATGGCATATCCACTAGCATCTATCTCAATCTCGAATGACTATTGAAGATTCAACAGTGCTAATACTGGTGCGGTATTGATCTTATCCTTCAAAGTGTCGAAATATTTTTGTTTCTTTCTTTCCCACTGAAAAGTGTTCTTCACACTGGTTAAGGCATGCAAAGGAGCTTCTATAAAGGAAAAGTTGGGAGTGCATCTCCTCCAATACTGGACTACACCCAAGAAGCTCCGGATCTTGATTACACTCTTTGGCTCAGGCCATTTCACAATTACTTCAATTTTGGAAGGATCAATTTTCAATTGTCCTCCTCCCACGATATGACCTAAGTATACAAGTGCAGTCTTTCCAAATTCACATTTAGACATTTTTACATACAACTTTTCCCTTTGCAAAGTATCCAATACCTGCTTTACATGCCTTACATGTTCATCCCAAGTCCCACTAAAAACAAGAATGCCGTCTAAATATACAATCACAAAGTCATCCAGGAAAGACCTGAATACATCATTCATCACATGCATGAAATTTGTTGGAGCATTGAAAAGCCCAAATGGAATAACTAACCACTCAAACAATCCATGTTTGGTTTTAAAGGAAGTTTTCCATGCATCCTGTTCTACAACCCTGATTTTATGATATCCACCATGCAAATCCAACTTAGTGAAATAAACAACATTCTTCAACTGATCAAGTAAATCATCTATGCGAGGAAGAGGGTATCAATTTTTCACTGTGATTCTATTTAAAGCCCGATGATCGACACACATTCGCCATGTGCCATCTTTCTTTGGCACCATCATGATCGGAGAACCACAAGGATATGAACTGGGACTGATGACCCCTTGATCCGATAATCCATGTACCTGCTTCTTGATCTTTGTCATATCCACAACTGACATCCTGTACATGACCACATTAGAAAGAGGAGAATCCTACTGAAGATGTATCTCATGTTGGATTTCCCTCTCAGGACATAATCCACCCGGTTCTTGAAAAATATCATCATACTTAGAAACAATATCAATTAATTCCTTTTTATGAGACAAATCATACCCTTGGAAAGCATCGGATGTCCTGACATCTTTCTCTTTGACGACCATGAGTACATATCTCTTATTAGTGGTTATGAGTCTTTTCATTTTCCCTGCACTAACAAGTGTTGTATTTACCGTCATACTGTGAGATCTAACAATATATTCCACTCCCCCTTTAGTAAGGTGGTATTTTTTCTCAAGACGAAAGAAGACTTATTTTATATCATAAAGATAAGGACTTCCAAACACTATGCCACATATATCAAGTGGTACAACATCCAAATCCACTTCATCAATCAACTTGGAAGCAATAGAAAATCTGACCCTATGTTGTTTGGTAACATTTAGCTTTTCTTTATCACATACCCAACCAAGAGGATAAGGCTTTGGATTCGGTTTCGTTACAAGACCCATCTTCTTGACAAGTGCTTCAGATATTAAGTTTACTTGGGAACCCAGATAAAATAATGTATCTATCTTAGTATGTTTAGATACAACTCGTATATGAAATAACTCATTCCTCTTTCGTTCATCAATATGAGATTCATCATTGAAACTTGAACTAGCAGGAAGAGAATCTTTACCTTGTACTCCAGCCGCTATGATCTTTCATTCATATCTTGATTTAGAACCAAGATCTTGTTGCACTGTAGCAACAATCTTTGTCTTCCCCTTTCCACCAAATTGTTTTGGTTTCTTTTCTGGATGTAGTTTCCAACAATGTTCTTCATCATAACCACTCTTCTTGCAATGAGTGAAAGATGGTTTTCCTCCTTCTCTCGTTATTGTAGTGGTCTTCTTCTCCTTCCTTTTGAACTTCTTGAAAGTCTTGTGTGGGAAATTGGAAGGTTTCTTCATGGGATCTTCTTGAGCATGTTTCCCCTTGTTCTCAAGGTGAGTGGCTTGCACACAAACTTCGTCAAGATTAGTGGGGTTAAATAAGAAAAAAGTATGTCGAATATAACTATGAAGTGCGCCAATATACTTCATTAAAGTTTCATAAGAATCCAAAGGAATATTTAATGCTAGATCTTTCTTCCTAAATTCTTCTGTGAAACTTTGTATAGTCTGACCTTTACTCTGTCTCAACGTTTTCCATTCCATCATTTCTTTATGTAAATACCCTAATGGATAGAACTACTTCCTTATCTCTATTTTAAAATCTGACCATGAGGAAAGTACCACACTTACTTTTGTCTTGTAGCTTGCTCTCCCACCATACGAGAGCGGTGCCTTCCAACCAAAGAGAATCCAATTGCACTTTAAGTTCCTCTTCGTCAATATGATGAACACAAAAATATACTTCAACCTATCGGATCCAATTGTCTAACTTTTAGGATTAACATCTCCATTAAACATAGGTAAAGAAAACTTTACATCAAGATTTAATAATGGTTTTTTAAAAGAGGCTTTATGGTTAGAATGTTGAGAGTGATGAGTCTAATGCTAAGAGGAAGAAGAACTAGAACTTGAAGGTGAAGACGAATGCTCAAGAGGATCTCCTCCAACCCCTTGGTTTACCGAAGCATCATCATTTGGTGGTGCTTCCTTTTTCTTCCCTTTCTTATTCATCCTCTTCTCATAATCTCCATACATTCATTCGACCATTTCTAACATGTGATAAAAGACCATGTGAAAGTTTTTCTCTTGTTCATCACGCTTGTCCTCTTCTGCCATATTCTTCCTTCGGGATGCACGAACAACTTCGAGATTGAAATTATTAAGAGTTCCTTCACCCTGCTTATGGTTGGCCCTAGTAAGCATTCATACTCAACAATTCAATTCAAAGACGACTGCTCTGATACCAACTTGATCCAGGATATTTTCGTCAGGTGACTTATTAAAGAATTGTATTAAATGAGCATAAACTAAAGTACACCATAAATATGGAAAAACTCAAAAGAAAAGAGACATAATCATGCAATATGAACACAAAGAACTTGATAATGGAGTTCGTCCCTGGTGGACTACATCTTCGGGTCCTTCTCTCAAATGGGTAGGTCTTTTTATTAACTCCACGAAAGAATTGGGAAAAATACATAAGTATACCTCATTCTGGAGTTAAGCTACATAAGATTTTCTCAGATCAGAAAACTAACACCACCACTGTGTTCGCAGCATCGTTTTACCTAAAAATGACTATCTCTATGCCTCGATCTGAGGCAGACACTTTTTGACCCAAGAGGCACCCTTACCTCAATTTGTGTACCACTGTTCCTGCAATAAATGATGAAAATATCGAAAAGCATGGAAAATCCACACCAAGCCATACAAGTCCATACGATTCCATACGGGCATGCTCAGTCTCACCTCTCGTATGTTTGTGGTGTTTTGAACTCTGGTTGAATCCCCCTTTAAATAACATTTTTGTGGGTGGTTAGAATTAATGAGGAGGTTGGCATGATGGTTAGCGGAGATAATTTTAGGGCATGGTTAGGCGGAGGTTCTGGGATCGAATCCCATGGGCCTCCCCTTTTGGAAAGTGGTTACACCAATTTTAGTGCGCCCTTCCAAATCTAGCAATCAACCACTTAAATGGCGGAGAATATGTTGTCTAGAATATAGTAGACAATTAAATATTGTGGGCATTTTGGTGGAGGCTTAGTGGTTGGATTAATTTGGCGGAGGTGGAATATACTGCCAACTCTAGTGGAACTGCTGCCATATTTGGCAGTCGATTTTATTATATTTTTTTCAATTTTTCATTTGTTGAGCCTCCTTGTGCATTTTTGGGGGTGCCATGTGGCACCTTCCTATTAGTCCACATGGAATACTCTGATTTTTTCACCTATGAGTGATGACGTCACCTCATACATGTGGCGCCTTCTGGGTGGTGCCACATGGCATCACCTGGGGGTGCCACATGACACTTTTTACTCGTCCACGTGGTGCCCTAAAAAGTTGAAATCTGAGTGACACATGGCAGCCTCTAGTGCTACCATGTGGCATGCTGAGTATTCTGATTTTGTTCTGTGCATTCTGAGTTATTCTTAAACTTTTGTGGATCCTTTTTGGATCAAATCCCTTCAAGGATGAGGTATTGTGTGATATTCCCCCCTTGAAGTTTTTGATGTTCTTTTTGGCCAACCATACTTATGGAAATGACATGTTGTATATGAGTCTAGACCTCATAGTGTTATTATTACTTTGGGTAGACAATTGTATAGGATACCATAGGTAGCTCTGCCTACCACCATTTCTTTGATCCCTAATAAGCAATGCAAGAAGGTCAATTCCTAGACTGAGAAATTTGTCTTCTTCGTGATTCTCTCTCAAAGTAAACAAAAGGTCACAGCCAAATCCATGGCCTCTGCATATGGCATCTCCATGTAGCAAAAGCAGGTGGAAAATATCGTGGAAGAATAAAAAGACATCTTATCCTCATCCACTAGGGTGTGACTGCACTATTAAGTCAAGCATTCAATCGATCTAACACCCAATGCACCTCTACCAAATGGGCTAGTCTATCATCACTCTCTGATGGAAAATGTGGAAATCAAGCAACAGATCCAAGGGTTGCTTCAAAAGGGGCACATTCGACCCATCTCCTCACCTTGTTGGAGCCCAATTGTACTCATGCAGAAGAAATATGGGACTTGGTGACTTTGCATTGATTACAGAGCCCTAAAGAAAATCAGATTCAGGAGCCAGTACCCAATTCCCTGAATTGATGAACTTCTTGACCAACTCAAGGGAGCCAAGTTTTTCAGTAAGATTGAATTGAAGTCTGGCTACCACTAGGTCTCACTAGAACAGACTAATGTATGGAAGACTACTTTCAAATCTAAATAAGGTATTTTCGAATGAATAATCATGCCCTCTGGTTTGAAAAATGCTCCAACAACTTTCATGATATTGATGTATTATATCTTGCATCCTTTCACCAATTATTTTGTGGTGGTATATCTAGATGATATCCTCATCTTCAACAAGAATTGGGAAGAACACTTGCAACATATTCAATAGGTCCTTCACACTCTGTGAAAACACAAGTTATATGCTAACTTGAAAAATTCTCCTTCAGCATAAACATGGTCAAATACCTATGTTACATTGTTGATGATCATGGTGTGCAAGTGGATCCAACCAAGATCCAAGTCACTCGTGATTGGCCAGCCCCAACCACACTACTCGAGCTTTAAATTTTCTTAGGACTTGTCAACTTCTATCACAGGTTCATGTTGGAATTCTCCCATATTGCATGGGCCTCAGCCAAGTGACCAAGGGTGGTGGCAAGGAAAATTCCGTGTGGAGGAAGTCACAACAACAAGTGTTCTATGATCTGAAAAATCGCTTGTGATTAGCTCCAGTACTCTTCTTACCCAATCTGCAATAACCTTTTTATATTGAGACCAATGTCTTAGACTATATCGTGGGCACTGTTCTCACTCAGCATGGACATCCAGTGGCATATCATAGTGAGCCACTATCAGATGTTGTTCATAAGTATCAAACCTATGACAAAGAAATGCATTCCATTGTAAAAGCCTACTAACAATGGAAGCACTACATTCTCAGGAAGGAGACAATCATATACACTGATCATAAGCCTCTGCAATTCATGTTGGCACAAGGCAAATTGCAGAATGACCATCATCAAAAGTGATGCACAAACATGGAGTAGTTTCATCTCAACATCAAATATAAACATGAAGCACCAATCATGTCACTGACTGCCTCAGTTGACCTCTAGTTGTAGCCTTAACCACGATGCTCTTCTCCTCTGGCCATGAGGCATTTGATTGGCCCTAGCTCTATAAGAGTGGTCTTGACTTCACTACCACTTACCAAATGTTGGGCACAGTCATGACTGTCACTAACTTTCATCTTTAGGATGGACTGTTATGCCATCTGGACCACCTCTTTGTTCATTCAAGAGAGCGTGCAAAGATTATTTGGAAATATCACTACAGTTGAATGGCAGGACATTTTTGCATGGAAAATACCGTGGAAGTACTACAAAATAATTTATGTTGGCCTAAATTGCACCAGGAAGTCAACACATATATCAAGTCATGCATTGTCTGTGCAATTGACAAAACAACCACTAAAAAGAAAGGCATGTGAACCCCTCTTCCTACTCCCAACAGACCACGGGAATCCATTTCGATGGACTACATGTTGGGCCTTCCTTCAACCAAGTAGGGAAATGACTATGTTTTTGTGGTGGTTGATCAGTTTTCTAAGATGGTCATCCTAACATCTTGTAAGAAGAATATCATAGTAGAGGCCACTGCCAAGCTCTTCTTCGAATGAGTGTGGGTACACTTCAGGATACCACATACCATCATATCATATCGAGACAACAAGCTCCTAAGAACATTCTGGTCCAACCTCTAGCCACAATTGGACACCAAGCTCACCAAATCCATTGCCTTCCACCCCCAAACTAATGGTCAGACATAGGTCGTCAATAGAATGATCATGCATATCTTGCGCATGTACAACTCCAAACATCTGCACACATGGGATGAGAGTCTTCCTATGTTCAAGAAAACTATAACAGAGCCTTTCATAGCTCGACCATCCACAGTCCCTTTTAGATGGGGTTGGGATTTCAACCATTGGGTCCCATTGATGTCGTGTTTCCCCTTGCATCCACATAAGCAGAATCATCCCATGCTCAATCTGAGGCCAACAAAGCCACCAAGTTTATTGAATGGATTCAACACATCCAGAAATAGGTCCCTGATATTTTACAGAAAGCCAATGCTAATTACAAACAACACCATGATCAACATCGGGTGTCACAAAAGTTTAAGGTGGGAGACAAGATTTGATTGCATTTGCATAAAGAGTGTCATACATGACCCCATTAGAAGCTTCATCCACTTTTATATGGACCTTACACCATCACCAAGGTTGTGGGTGACAATTCTTTTGAGCTAAGTATTCTCCCCTTCCTTGGCCTGCACCTAGTGTTCAATGTGTACCTCCTTTGACCACACTTCCCACCATTATTGGACACATCTAAGATCATAGAGCCGCTGATATCGTCATAGCTCAACCCTGACTACATGGAACAAACATCCATTGATCATATCAGGGACACTCATATTAAGGGCACTCTCCAACAAAGGATCCAACTTTATCGGGTTGTTAGAGTAGGGCAGCTCTTGCACCAAGGAAGGTGGCTCAATCAGGGCCAAGTTCAACAAAAGTTTCCCCGTTTGATGGGGGCGCTCAATGCAACATAGATCATTGATTTCTAAGGGGGAGGAATGATCTAGGTGGATATCTGTGGCCACCCACCTATTCCACTAGCTCAAAGAATGTTCAAGGATAAATTCGTGAGTGCGGACACAGACCAATCTCCCCAGATCCACCTGGATCTGGAACAAACTGTGACAGAATACTACTCTTTCCCTAGTTCTAAAATATTGAATGGACAAGAGAAAAAGGATGATGTACTTACTTTATGAAANNNNTCCTTATCTCTGTTGATCCTCGCTCTGCTACAATGCTCTTGCGTCGTCCAATCACAACAACACAAACCAATCACAGCAAAGACATTAATATATTCAAAACTCTAGACTATACATGTGATCAAGGAATCATGTAATAAGATGATATCATCATTATGGGAAGGGGACATATTCATGTATTATATTAACTGAAAGAAAAGAAATACAACCTGAGCCTTGATGTCGTAGATCTCCTTTCAATGGCTTCTAGCTTTGACACACACACATTTGCTCATCATGCATGAAGAATCTCCACTACTTGTGATAACCTTGTGG
>SNQJ01S0000625.1:17516-52603 GCA_010110895.2 Picea sitchensis
ATTTTCCTGATCCCTTCTTTAGTCTCTTCACAAATTTTGCTTCAATTTCATCGGGCTCAGAATCCTCATTCTTGTCTACTTTAAATGATGCTTCTCTGAATGTGGGTTTATCTTTAACTATTCTCATTTCATATGTAGTCAATGTTCCTAGCAGTTGATCAAACTCCAATGTTTTTAGATCATTAATTTCTTCTATAGAAAAGACCTCCGGGTTGAACCTATCTGGGAGAGATCTCAAGATTTTCTGAACTAAAGAAGGTTCATCAATTGTTTCACCAAGTGCCTTCATTGCATTTACCATTTCTTCTACTCTCATAAAGTATTTTCCAACAGTTTCATCTTCCTTCATCTTCAGCTGTTCAAACTATACTCTATAGGTTTGAAGCTTTGCATCCTTTACCTTCTCATTACCCACACAACTGCTAATGAGTTTGTCCCACATTTCTTTGGCAGTTCCTAGGTGCATAACTTTTACGAATTATGCTTCTGCAAGCCCACTCAAGATAGCATTCATAGCCTTAGCGTTGAAGATAAATTCTAGTTTGTAATCCTTATTAGCTAGCACAACTGGCTTTACATAACTAGTATCTACCACATCCCAGACATCTGCACCTAACGACATTATGTAGGTTCTCATTCTAACTTTCCAGAAGGAAAAGTTTATTACATTGAATAGAGGGGCCTTATTGGTTGAATTTCCTTCATGGATTGACATGTTTAAGCTCTAGGATCTACCCTTAGATAAAAGGGGCTGGCTCTGATACCAATTGTAGGACAACTGAGAGGGGGGGGGTGAATCAGTTGTTACCGTGCTTAAACAATTATGCTTCTTTTAAAATCTTTACAAGGCACTCAATGATGATCACAATAATGTAGGGAAATAAACAATGGCACATTCAACATCAGTCACATATATGAAAAACACAGAGAAAGATATTTCCCAAGGAAACCCATACAGGGTAAAAACCTCTTCTTCTTTATATGATAAGTATTATTTACATTATCATACATATGAGCACCAACTCATTGTGAGGATACAACCTCTGTTTTGCAAGCTGCAACTTGTTGAGAGCACCAACTCTATGTTTTTCTCTAGCACCCACTAGAAGGAAGCACCAACTCCCTGGTTTCTCTAGCACCAACTAGAAGGAATCACCAACTCCCTGTGCTCAAGCACCCACTTGAAACTCTAAGGACACCAATCCTCCTTAGCACCTCCCAACCACCCTGGATTATGAATATGAAATACTGAAACCTATTACAGTGATATAGTGTTCAATAACAGCTTACCAGTCTCATCACTGTTCTGCAATATTTTGCTACTCAGACTTCCTCACTGTCTTCCAACATGCATCCGCTGCCCATTCTGTTCTTCTGCTTTTTATGCTCTGTGCGCCATGTCCATTCACTTCATAGTTCTTCTTTTGTTCTATTCAACTACTACACTCTGATCCTTCTTCACGCATGAATCACCTTCAATAACAACATCCATAGCAACTCCAGCAACAACGACAACTTCATCTCTTCTCTGTACCATGTATATATAGCTTCTGTGCATCTTGTGCATGCAATATTCACCATTCCTCTGCATGCTCATACTGTTCCAATCTCCTCCACATCTCAAGTGCTCTGCATGATCATCATCGAGACTCTTCAGCTTCTCTGGCAGTTCAACCCCTGTGTCTATCATCACTAGGTGTTATGCCGAGATTCCTTTCTCTCTCTCGCAGTTGAGACTCTTTGTCTTGTCTATTACAGTCGAGCTCATCCTTTCTGTTTTAGTTATGAGCTCCAACACTCATCCAGCTGTCAATTTCCTCCACGAATCGTCTTCATTCCACTGACAGATTCCATGTAACTCTTCCACTCCTCTGGAAATCACACATAAGTCTCTTCGCATTCTCTGGTAGAAACCACCAATGGTTTCTAGTAGTTACACTGTGAGGACCAACATTAGCCCTCCAATCGTGCTCATGTTCACCTCCATCGTTGGATTAACTCTGATGGGTTCTTGCGTTATTTACCCATTTCGCACTTTCGTAATTCTACATTTCAAGATCCCTGTGGTGAAGCTTAGAACCTCTAGCCTCTTCCTCCAACTTCCATCGATGTGCCCAATGGATGTGACCATGTGCTTATACATAAAGTGCTTTCGCGATTTTGCATTTCGTGAATCTGGAGATGAGGGATCTCGACTCTCCAGGTCACGATCCCCGAAACCTCGAAATGGAGCTTATCTAAACTGACTCCTTCCCTTCTCGTGACCATCGGCGGTGACCATAGGCTGTGCCAAAAGGTGCTTCATATTTCACGAGTTTCCATACCATGCTCCGTTTAATCCAAGTTAGCGAAATTCCAATCGCTTGCCACTTGTCCTATGATTCGATGGTTCAAATCTGATCTTGATTCAACAACTCAGATCATATCGCGATTTTGCATATCACAATTTCAGCGTTCTTGTGGTTATGTTTCTTGCCTCTCCAAGTCGTGATTCGCGAAACTCTGAAATGGATTCGGATCAATGGTCCAGATCACACCTTGATCTGACGGCTACGATTAAATCACGATTTCGCATATCGTTGTTCCTAAGATGGAGGTTCTCGTCACTCCAAGTCACGATAGGTGAAGCTCCGAGATGGAGCTCAGATCAACAGTCCACATTCTTGGTGATCTGACGGTCCTGATCTTTTTGTGATCTCGCATCTCACTGTTCCTTAGATGGAGGATCTCGTCACTCCAAGTCGTGATAGGCTAAACTCCAAGATGGAGCTCAAATTGACGGTCCACATTCTAGGTGATCTGACGGTCCTGATCTTTTCGTGATCTTGCATCTCGTTGTTCCTTAGATGGAGGCTCTCATCACTCCAAGTCGCGATAGGTGAAACTCTGAGATGGAGTAGGATCAACGGTCCAGATCAAACCTCGGTCTAAAGGCTAAGATTGTTTCGCGATTTTGCATATCACGAAATCGAGAGGTTAGGGAACCCCGTTCCTTTGACTTTCCAGTCAGTGACATGATGATATTTCTCCACGTGTCCTATGGATCAACGGTCCACGACTGTCCCCGATGGACGACCAGGATTCCTTCATAGTTTTGGGGAGTTGGATGAATCTTGGACTTGTCCACCTTGCAGCTTCACCATATCTAACGGCTATTGAGCCTTTGTAGACACCCCATATCCTACGGCCCAGATCTTCTCACGATTTCGCCACTTCGCGATTTCGATGCTTCGCGATTTCGTCCACCTTTGTGATTTCGCGATTTCGTCCACCTTGCTATTTCGTCACTTCGTGATTTCAGTATTCTTTCCATCATTGTTCTTTTCCATTGCTGATCTTTGCCATCGTTGTTCTTGCCATCAATGAAAAGCTTACTCCAACTGTAAACCTTCCAACAACTTCTGGTTCGGTTTGTTGTTGAAACCAAGGCAAGGAAGGTTAGTAGTCGAAGGACTATCTAGGTGACAGAGAAGGTGTATACTCCTGGGGTGGAGCAGGCATGTGGGGAAGGAGAGTCCATGAGCAGTGAGTATGAGTTGTTCCTGAAAGAGAATTCCTTCCTTGTGACTGTGTGTTTACCCTGTAACCTCAGCCTAGCCTAGGATTCCTTTCCTTGGGGGTGGATCTTAGTCCCATATTGGGGGTGACCCACTGCTGAGCTTGATGAGCAGTGTGGTCTAAGGATGGGAGGTTCATTGAAGGCCTGCACCTGGTTGGTGGAATTACCATCGTTTCAAAGATAAGTACCATATGATGTTTTAATTACTTTTCTGCATTTCCGTGTATTTATATTTATCATGTATTCTGTTGTGCATACGAATTAATGTTAAAGCCATTGATTATTTATAATAACAGTAATTTTTATGGTTACTCCAAGTTTAAATGTGTTTCATTTGCTTAAATGCATGTCTTATATACAGAATTAAGTATGAGATTGTTATTCCATGAAGTAGCGCCTGCCTGACCCGGAATGGGGGTGTTAAATGGTATCAGATCCAAGGTTTTGACGCTGAGCCTAGATGGTCCAGTTGAGTGGTTTTTGGACTGAGGGTTTGAGGAGAAATTGTGTCTGGAGGACCAATTTCAGACCTTTGAATGCTCTTGAGTGTCAAGGAGTTACTTGACCATGTTACCAAGCTCAGGAGGTGTAGCGGTGTTATGAAACCGCAACCGAGGTGGAATCTAGCCACAGGGAGAGAGGACTCCACAACAGAAGTGTTGGAGTCGTAGGATCTGTTCAGGGAAAAGGAGAACCCTTGTGACCGTCAGATATGGAAAATGTGCGCAGGGTTTAAAAACCCTTTTGAGTTGCACAGGAATGTGGAAATCGCGATATGCAAAATCCTGAATTCGTTGGAATCGTCCATTAGGGGGGCACGTGGCTGCTGGACGACATACGACACCCGGGAAACCAAAGGCGAAGAGCCTTGTTTTCGCAAGTCATGAAATAGCGAAACTTGAAATTCTGAAACAATCTACACCGTAGATCGTAAGAGAGGAACTTGACCGTTGGATCAAGTGGAAGAGTAGACAGTAATTTCAGAATTTCGACAAACGAAAGTTTGAGATGTGTGGATGCATGAACTGCCGATGCCCGAAACCCCGAAATGCCGAAAAGATTTGCGCTGTAGATCTGAGAGAAGTCCAACCGTTGGATTTCCTTGTAATGGGCGTGGACACATGGGTGTGTACCATGTGCCAGTGAGTTGAGAAGACAATCGAGAATGGTGGGACCCGATGACGTCAACGAAGGTGACATGGACCCTCCTGAACGTACCATGCGCCACCGTGGTTAAGGGAGAAAATTGTGTTGTGGGCCCGAAGAGTAAAGTAAATCAAAATTTTAGAATTCGGGAGTTGGAGTGACATGGATTTGGGAGTCACTGCATCGTGAACTCCCGGGTACCGAAGACCCGAAAACCCGAAGTTTCGAAATCCCAAAATTTTTGAAGGACATAAGAACTATCGAGGATTTAACTGTTGGATCCTAGTGGAAAAAAACCCTGAAAACCAAAGTCCCAAAGTCCTGAAAATTTGCAGAGCCAAGAAGGGCTAAGAAAAATTAGTGAATTTGAAACGTTTTCTTATTCACGTTGGTTAATGAATGTTGTGGTTTTTATTAAGGGATAAGGCCTGACAAACTCTGATTGACTGCACGTTGTGTGTGCAAAGTTCAACGGGTGTCAAGACAGCTGAGTATACAAATGGAAGAGGTACAGATTACCTCCGAAACAGAGGACGAAAGGGTAGGGAGGGATGTCAACTTGGGAATTGAAGGATCAAACTCTAATGGGCACAAAAAAGAGATGGATAAGGAAGGACATATGATGAAACTCATTGAAAGATTGCAGAAATATGCCCAGGCTCACCGAGCTGATAGGTAAAATCTCATGAGGGTCAGGGATCAACAGGGTGAATTCAAATTAAAAATGTTGAAGAGCCTGGAAAGAATAGAAAAGAAATTGGAGAAGGGGAGTGACTCAAGCAAGACAGAGAGTCGCAGGACCCTTGAGAGGAAAAGAAGATCAAGAAGTGTTAGAACCCTTGAGAGGAGAAGAAGGTTGAGGAGTGGTAGTAGACATCATCGTCTCTCCCCAAAGCATTCTAGTAGGGAGGCACATAGTAGTTCAAGCCCGTCCCCTACCAAAAAACACCGAAGATCTAGAGTGGATGAATTGAAGGGAGAGATGAACAAGATCAAGCCTCCAACATTCGATGGAGAACATAAGGAGGAAGATGCCGAAACCTGGTTGCTTGGCATGAGGAAATATTTCCAACTGCAGAATTATTATGCTCATGTAGAAGGAAGAATTGTGATGTATCAATTGAAAGGAAAAACATCCATGTGGTGGGATCAGTTTGTGCAGGTGCAACACATCAGAGAGAAAGATGTCACTTGGAAGGAGTTCAAGGGGTATTTCGAGAAGAAATACTTGACTAAAAGATACTATGATAGAAAGATGAAGGAGTTCTTTGAACTCAAGATAGGCAGCATGACCATTGATGAATACAAACGAAGGTTTTTGGAACTACTAAAGTATGATCCATTCATCAAAGATGAGGTTGTCAATATTTAGAGATATCTCAGTGGACTGCCACCTTCCATTAGTGACAAGATCCAATATGATGATCCCAAGACTATGGAAGAAACAATAAGAAGGGAAAAATGATTGTATGAACAACTAAGAGAAAGGCCTACTTTTCGGAAGGCTTGGGATGATCAGAAGAAGTTCAGGAAAGAGAAGAGGCTGAAGGGAAACAAGCCTCCCATCTTCATAAACTGTCCTCAGGGACAACCATCCTTTAGAGAGCCCAAGAAGGATGAAGTGGGTGAACAAATGCCCAGACCACCACCTATGGAGTGTTGGGGCTGTAAAGGAAACCATAGGTACTGAGACTGCCCCCACAGAAAAGATAAAGTGAGAACCATCCACAATGTTCAGCAAGCTGAAATAGTGGAGGATATGGGCAGCAGAATGCCAAGGATCTACGCAGCCCTGGAAAACAAGCAAGAAGAATTTCAATTGCACATGATCGAAGTGGAAGGTATGATTAACAACTGACCATTTATTATTTTAATCGATTCAGGGGCTATCCATAGTTATGTAGATCCTAGGGTGGTGGAAATTTTGCATTTATCAAGAAGCAAACATGAAAAGTCTTGGTTAGTACAGTTGGCTACAGGAACCAAGAGGAAAGTCGCTGAGTTGGTGAAGTCCTGTCCTGTGGACATGAAAGGACTGAGCTCTTATGACTGTTTAATTGGAATGGATTGGTTGGACCAACACCATGCCCTCCTGGATTGTCGTAACAAGAGGTTTACATGCCTAGATGAGGAGGGGAATTGGAATATAGTCCAAGGGATTCTCAGAGCTGTGGCTGTTAGAGAAATCTCAGCCATGCAGCTGAAGAAGTGCTACATAAAAGGTTGTCAATTATTTGCAGCCCGTGTGGAGGAAGAATCCAGAGATGAAGTCTCAAGGATTGGAGACCATGAGGTACTCACAGAGTTCAAAGATGTATTTCAGGAGATACCTGGACTACCTTGAAGAGAAACATCGATTTTTCTATAAATTTGATGCCTGGAGCAGCTCCAGTGTCGAAAGCTCCTTATAGAATGAGTACGCCAGAGCTGAAAGAGTTGCAATTGTAGCTTGAAGAGCTTCTAAAGAAGGGGTACATTCACCCCAACATGTCACCTTGGGGTGCCCCGGTCCTATTCGTGAAGAAGAAGGATGGGACATTGAGGTTGTGCATTGATTTCCAACAGTTGAACAAGGTAACTGTCAAGAACAAGTATCCTCTGCCGAGGATCGATGATCTTTTTGATCAGTTGAAGGGTGTGAAAATATTTTCGAAGATAGATCTCAGATCAGGATATCACTAGGTAAGAATAAAGGACGAGGACATCAACAAGACCGCCTTTAGAACAAGGTATGGTCATTACGAGTTCACAGTGGTGCTGTTTGGACTGTCAAACACACTTGTTGTTTTTATGTGCTTGATGAATGGTGTATTCAGGGACTATTTAGACAAGTTTTTCATAGTCTTCCTGGATGACATCTTGGTGTATTCCAAGTCAGAGGAAGAGCATGAACAACACCTGAGACTGGTGCTGCAAGTGTTGAGAGGACACCAACTATATGCCAAATTGAGAAAATGCTCATTTTACCAAAGACAGATCCATTACTTGGGGCACATTATTTCAGAAGAAGGGATTGTTGTGGATCCTGAGAAGGTTGAGGCCATCCGAGAATGGTCAACACCAAGGAATGTGGTGGAATTCAGATCCTTTATGGGTCTGGTGAGCTACTACAAAATATTTATAGCAGGGTTCTCAAAGATAGCTCATCCTATCACTTCCTTGCAAAGGAAGGAGAAAAAGTTTCAGTGGACTGAAGACTGTGAGAACAGTTTCCAACGATTGAAGCAGTTGTTAGCCAGTGCTCCAATCTTGAGGATTGTAGATCCAAATATGGATTTCGTGGTGTGCACAGATGCGTGTAAGGAAGGGTTGGGAGGATTTCTCAGCCAAGATGGATTTGTAATCTGTTATGAGTTGAGGAAGCTAAAAGAGCATGAAAAGAATTATGCTACTCATGATTTGTAGTTGGCAGCAATCATCCACGCTCTGAGGAAATGGAGACATTACCTCATGGGAAGGATATTCGAATTGAGAATAGACCACAACGGTCTGAAATATTTGTTTGATCAACCGACTTTAAACGCTAGACAAATTAGGTGGCTGGAGTTTCTCTACGAATACGACTTTGATATCAATCATATCAAGGGGAAGGAAAACAAGGTGGCTGATGCACTCAACAGAAAAGTGCATGACTTACATACTTGAACCATTAGCATGTACAGGACTGATATCAAGGGTAGAATTTTGGAAGCTGCAAATGCTGATTTGCAGTAAAGAGACTTAGTAACAAAGCTACAACATCGTGAGAGACCACAGAAAAAGGAAAGTTACACCTTGGAAGATGATGGATTACTTCTGTATAAAGACAGAGTGTATATACCCAATGTCCAGGAATTGAAACTTGCGATTCTAAAAGAAATGCATAACGTGATGTATGTTGGACACCCTAGATATCAGAAGACTGTTGCAGTAGTCAAAAGCCATTAATTTTGGCCGGGTATGAAGAGAGAGATCGCTGAATACATCACCAGATGTATGTAATCCCAGAAAGTTAAGGCTAAGAATAGGCACCCAAAAGGGTTGCTACAGCCTTTGCCCATTCCTGAGTGGAAGTGGAAAGTGGTGACCATGGGTTTTATTACAGGATTGCCCAGAACAAGCAAGAAACATGATTTGATCATGGTTGTGGTAGACAAGCTTACAAAAGCTGCCCATTTTATTCCACTGAAAACCACTCACAAGGCAGCAGATGTTGCTGATATCTTCTTAAAAGAAGTGGCACGCTTGCACAAAATTCCTAAAACGATTGTGTCTGATAGGGACCTGAAATTCACCTCGAATTTCTGGAAATGACTGTTCAAAGGATTCAGAACGAATCTAAATTTTAGTACAGTGTATCATCCTGAGTCTGATGGAAAGATAGAGAGGGTGAACAGAGTAATAGAGGACATGCTGAGAATGTACATGATGGAAAAACCCTCAAGATGGGAGGACTACCTGCATTTAGTAGAATTCGCTTACAATAATGGGTATCATGCATCGTTGAAGATGAGCCCATTTGAAGCACTTTATGGAATAAAGTGCAACACTCCACTGAGCTGGGATAATCCAGCTGACAGAGCAGTAGTTGGGCCAGAGTTTCTCAAGGAGATGGAGGACCAAATGATAAAAATTAAATAGAATTTGAAAGCTTCCCAGGACAGGCAGAAAATTTATGCTGATAAGAACATAAACCACCGAGAATTCAAAGTGGGTGATCATGTTTTCCTGAAAGTGAAAACTAACAGGAGTTCCTTGAAGCTCGGAAGTTGCGCCAAGCTGGCAGCAAGATTTTGTGGGCCATTTGAAATCCTGGAAAGGATTGGGCCAGTTGCATACATGCTTTCATTACCTGCATCTATGACTGTACATAATGTGTTTCATGTTTCATTGCTTAAGAAATATATACCTGATGCTAATCATGTTATTGACTGGAATGTGATTCAGGTGGAACTAGAAGGTGTCCTGCAAGTGCATCCTGTGCACATATTGGACAGGAAAATAAAATAGCTCCGGAATCGAGCTATAAATCTTGTAAAGGTCTAGTGGACCTGGTACGGTCCTGAGGATGCAACATGGGAGAATGAAGATGTTATGCAGTCAGATTACCCGCATATTTTTGAAATTTTGAAAAGCTTGCAGATGCTGTGTTAAGTTGCACTGAGGACAGTGTAGAAATAAGGGGAGGGGGATTGTAATGTCCCCAAGGCTGAGCCCAGTTGTAAACCTTGTTTACGAAATGAGTTGTAAAAATGTTTTATAGGCTGGTGAGCCAAGTTTATATACGCTGGTGGGCTTATGTGATTGTTAGGCCAAAGAGCCTGAGTGTTGAAAGCCAAGAGCCTGATGTTGTACATGTATCTATGCAGAACATTAATAAAAATATAAACATTGTTGCGTGTAGGGTGACACGATGGATGAGTGATGAGGGACTAAGCTTCCGCAGAGTGGGCAAGGGATTAGGGGTTGGAAGGTGGGAAAAGGGGGCCCAAGTGTGGAGCCTAAGGGCTTAAGTCTTGGGAATAATATTTTAATATTATTCCAAAAAGACATGTGAATAATATGTTTTTATCCTAAGTTCTTTTGGAATGACATGTGACTTCCAAATGGTGGGAGGAATGCATGCTGATGGAAGCATGCAACTTCACGAGTGATAAGTGTCAACCCAAGCCCATGCAAATAAAACAACTGAGATGACCCGTGGTGGGGGTTCCTCCTCCATTCTACTCGACCGTCTGAGTGTGAACCAGTCTGACCTCGGCAAGAGACCTCGTGCATCTTCTGAACTATACATCCCCTGAACCAGAAGCCTGTGTTGATTTTGGGAAAAAGTCTGTGTTTGTTCTGGAAAGTCGATACACCCCTTCTCTATTCTAAACCGTGCAGTCTGAATCAACCCCTGCATGGACAACTCGTCACACATCCTTGAGAATCCAGAGTGTGAGTCTATCCCGTGTTGCCAGATTGAGAAAACATAAGTGTCTCATCCCTGCTAAGCCTGGTTATGCTGTTACACCTGCCTGTAGCTGCCCTTGGGTGTTCGTGTCTAGATTCCTATTGTGGTGGATGTGTAGTGTTTGATCCTGTGTGGCTTGTTGGCCAGTTTTGTACAACACTCTCTCAAGGTGAGAGAGGTGGTTGAAGTTGGAATAACAGGTTGTTGGGCCTGTTTGCGACTCTCTCTAGGTGAGAGAGTGCGTAGAGGAAGGAGAGAACTCCTGGAAGGAACCCTGTAGCTGCCACATGGCTCCGAGACTTCCAGTCCGGTCTGTTGCTGAAACCCAAGGCAAGGGGGGTTAGCAGTCGAAGGACTGTCTAGGTGACAGAGAAGGTTTATATTCC
Organism: Picea sitchensis; assembly: GCA_010110895.2. NCBI lineage: Eukaryota > Viridiplantae > Streptophyta > Pinopsida > Pinales > Pinaceae > Picea > Picea sitchensis. The sequence goes on from SNQJ01S0000625.1 coordinate 28,543, forward strand.
TGGGGTGGAGCAGGCATGTGGGGAAGGAGAGTCTATGAGTAGTGAGTATGAGTGGTTCCTGAAAGATAATTCCTTCCTTGTGACTGTGTGTTTACCCTGTAACCTCAACCTAGCCTAGGATTCCTTGCCTTGGGGGTGGAGCTTAGTCCCAGCTCGGGGGTGACCCACTGCTGAGCTTGATGAGCAGTGTGGTCTAAGGCTGGGAGGTTCRTGGAAGGCCTGCACCTGGTTGGTGGAATTACCRYYRTTTCAAAGWTAAGTRCCAGATGATGTTTTAATTACTTWTYTKCATGTCTRTGTATTTATATTTATCATGTATTCTGTTGTGCATACGAATTAATGTTAAAGCCATTGATTATTTATAATAGCAGTAATTCTTATGGTTACTCTGAGTTTAAATGTGTTTCATTTTCTTAAATGCATGTCTTATATATAGAATTAAGTATGAGATTGTTATTCCGCGAAGTAACACCTACTCGGCCCGAAATGGGGGCATTACAGTTGACCCCTATTTGCAGCCTTAAAAATGGTGCTCTGCTCCTGTGTCCATGAGGCATCAAAGTGGCCCCAACTCTACAAGAGAGATCCTGACTTCACTACCACTTACCAGATGCTGGGCACATGCACGACTGTCACTAAATTTCATCTTTAGGATGGTTTGTTATGCCATTTAGACCACCTCTTTGTTCGTTCAAGAGAGCATGCGAAGCTGATTTTGGAAACTCACTACAATGGAATGACATGACATTTTGGCATGGAAAATACCGTGGAAGTACTTCAAAATCATTTATGTTGGCCTAAATTGCGCTAGGACATCAAAAAGGATATCATATCGTGCACTGTCTGTGCGATTGACAAACTAGCCACTAAAAAGCAAGGCATGTACACCCCTCTTCCTACTCCCAATAGGCCACGAGAATCCATCTCGATGGACTACATGTCGGGCCTTCCTTCAACCAAGTAGGGAAATGACTGTGTTTTTGTGGAGGTTGATCGGTTTTCTAAGATGGTCATCCTAACAACCTGTGAGAATAATATCACAGTGGAGGCCACTGCCAAGCTCTTCTTCGAATGAGTGTGGGTACACTTTGGGATACCACATACCATCATATCGTATTGGGATAACGTGCTCCTAAGAACATTCTGGTCCAGCATCTGGTCACAGTTGGACACCAAGCTCACCAAATCCATCGCTTTCCACCCCCAAACTAATGGCCAAACATAGGTTGTCAACATAATGATCGTGCATATCTCACTCATGTATAACTTCAAACATCCACACACATGGGATGAGAGTCTCCCTATGTTCAACACAACTACAACATATCCCTTCACAGCTTGACTGTCCATAGTCCCTTTTAGATGGGGTTGGGATTTCAACCATTGGATCCCATTGATGTCGTGTTGCCCCTTGCATCCACATAGGCAAAATCATCCCATGCTCAATCTGAGGCCGACAAAGCCACCAAGTCTATTGAATGGATTCAACACATCTGGAAACATGTCCACGATATTTTACAGAAATTCAATGCTAAGTACAAACAACGCCATGATCAACACCGAGTGTCGTACAAGTTTCAGGTGGGAGACAAGGTTTGGTTGCATTTGCAGAAAGAGTGTCTTACATGACCCCATCAGAATCTTCGTTTACTTTTCTATGGACCTTACACCATCACCAAGGCTATGGGTGACAATTGTTTTGAGTTGAGTATTCCCTCCTTCCTTGGCCTGCACCCAGTGTTCAATGTGTACCTCCTTTGACCACACTTCCCACCATTATTGGACACATCTGAGATCACAGAGCAGTTGACATCGACAGAGATCAACCCTAACTGCATGGAACAAACATCCATTGATCAGATTAGGGACTCTCAGATTAAGGGCACTCTCCAACAGAGGATCTAGATTTATTGGGTTGTTAGAGCAGGGCAACTCCTGCACCAAGAAAGGTGGCTCACTCGGGGCCAAGTTCAACAGAAGTTTCCCCATATGATGGGGTCAATCAACGCAAAAAAGACCATTGCTTCCTAAGGGGGGAGGAATGATCTAGGTGGATATCCATGACCACCCACCTATTCCACTATCTCAAAGAACAATTTCCATTTGACAGGCTTTTTTACAGTTTTTTGGGTCCCAAACTTTTGGGGCCATTTTGAGGCCCTAAACGACATTTTTTGGGCTCAACAACACCTTGCATAATTTAAAAGAAGATGCAAGGCCAAATAGAATAAGTGCTCCTTGACTATACCTTTCCAATGGTGTATCGAGCGCCCCAAATGAAGATCGTATGCAAAAGTTACGCCCTCGAGAAGTTGACGTATCAACTATCCCTATCGGGGCCCATAAACCTTTTGGTGTTTTATCTCTCGGGGTTAGGGTTTTGGATGTTTAGGGTTTTATCATTTATGTTTTACGTTAAAAAGGAATTTGGAGCCTCATTGTACTCATCTTCTTGAAAATGAACGTAGTCGTCACATCTCTTCTCAGAGATAAGTTGCCACCATTTGAGCAAGTTTGTTTCAATATGCATTTTTATAGTTTCAACAAGTTCTCTTCATTAATAGAAGTCAAGTTTTACTGTATCTCTATGTATTTATTTTCTATACTTCTATATTTCATTTTGTTCAATTTATAAATCTGGATCATTGGCAAAGTGCAACGTGTCACACAAAAGAAAATTTTGACGTGATGTAATGTCACATCGAAAAATGTTCGCTAAACAATGTGTTGCATGATATATCACAAGGCAAGAAAGATTTAGAGAATGGGGTGAAAAAACAAAAGTGTGAAGGAATATGTAGAATAATTCACTTAGGAGATTTTCTTTAGAAGGATGAAAACTATTTTTAAAGTCACTGTAAAGTGAGACACCAAATTGATATATGAGAACCCCTTATTTGTGGGAAAAAAACATATATAACAAAAATGAAAACTTTTAATTCATGTGACATAAGTTTTGTTCCCAGGTAAGGAAAAAGGAAAATTAGGAAACGATACATTGCAAGGAGAAAATTTAAGAAGGAAACGATACATTGCCAGGAGGAAAAGTTTTGGTTTGTGCGATATGAGAGATACGAAAAACAAAGAAATCATATATTTACCTTGTTTGGACGATCTGTATAGCTACCGTGAGAACTATTTCTCCCATTAAATCAAATTTGAAATACGAGAAACAGATACACAGAGTGCAGAGTGCGTTAAAAATCAAAAGCAAAGCATCCACCAATTTTTTTTTTCGAGTCAATAGTCCTTACACAAAAAAATAGTTCTATATACCTAGACATACATGATGCACTCAGAGGCGATCAACTCCACAAAGCAAAAACTACGCACTGTCCGAAAGTAATAAATATAAAATTACAGAAGTAAAATGTTATTCAATGGACAATAATCTGACTTGAATAAAACAAACAACAGCCATAAGGAGCACTATATTGATGACGCACCATTTTCAGTAGTTGTTCTTGTGCTGGGCCACTTTTCCTGAACAGAAGTTGGGGACGGAGGATGAAATGCAGGGTCTTCACATTTCCCTCCATTTTGTTTGATTTGCTGAAGTTCGGCCACAATTTCCTTCATATTTGGTCGGCCTTCCTTCTCCGGTGCAAGGCATCTGAAAGCCAATTCGGTCACTGCGCTAACCATTACTTTTATGTCAGGGTGTCGGTCAATGTTAAGATTTGGATCTACCAGCTCGTGCAAAGATCCCGCTAGAACCTTGGCTATAGCCATAGTAGCTAGAGCAATTTCCCTTCTAGTCCGATTTGTGTCCACAGCTATCTTGGCCGAGATGATTTCCATCAAAACGACCCCAAAGCTGTAGACATCGGATTTGTCTGTGAGTTGAAAGCATTGGTGGTATTCTGGGTCAATATATCCCGGCGTGCCCTGAGGAGCAGTGGAAACATGAGTTGCATTTAATGGCACAAATCTTGAGAGCCCAAAATCCGCCACTTTGACTTGGAAGTGCTCGTCCAACAGAATATTAGTTGACTTTACATCTCTGTGGAATATAGGTGGTTCAAGGCTATGAAGAAATGCCAGGGCCTGAGCAGTCTCTATACAAATCTTCAGACGTGTATCCCAATTTAGAACTCTGTCCTTCTTCGGTGCCCCGTGAAGATGATCTGCCAAAGTTCCATTTGGAATATATTCATAAACAAGAAGCAGATCTCGGCTCTCTGTGGATGTACAACCATACAGAATAACCAGGTTTGGATGATAGAAGCTCGAGAGAATCTTCACCTCATTGATGAACTGTTCAACTCTTCTAGAATTATCCTGATACAGTCTCTTCACTGCCACAGCACGTCCATCGGGGAGTTTGCCCAGATAGACCGAACCAAATCCCCCATCTCCTAGTTGATTCTTCTCATCGAAACAATTTGTCGCCTGTTTCAGTACTTCGTAGGAGAAAATGGGCAGAGAACCTATCTTATCTTGTACAGCTGCTTCCATATCCTTATCCTCATCGTCTCTAACGCTTTGAGCTACTAAACTCTCGCGAAAAAAATCACTTTTTCCTCTCCTCCTATACCCAATTATACCCACTAATAATCCTGCTGCTATCAACACAGCCGCTCCAACTGAAATAGCTGGAGTTGTTAAAATGATTTTAGTAATCAATAAACGTAGCCATACCCATCAACATATCAGCGAAAATACTTGTGAGAGTATCTTTACCTATTGCAACGCCATTCGTATCCTTCTTTCCTGATTSACAAATATAAATGGCAATTAGCTTAATGACAATCTATTTAGTAATCAATAAACGTAGCCATACCCATCAACAGATCAGCGAAAATACTTGTGAGAGTATCTTTACCTATTGCAACGCCATTCGCATCCTTCTTTTCTGATTCACAAAACCTGGCAATTAGCTTAAATACATTCTATTTAGTTCGACACGGCTACCTAACCGAAACATTCAGAGACACTTGTACATAAATATCAATAAAAGAGTACCTTGTACAGGGCATTGTCCATCCATGCAATAACAGAGGAACGGCGCAGCCTCAGGTGGAACCGAAACGTCGTAGCCACATATCCCTCCACTTTCTTCACATGATTTACAACTTTTGTTTCTCTTAATATCTCTGTAAACCCATTCAGTCATTCCCTCATAAACTTCAACTGTTACGTTTTCCACATCACATAGCAGATACATAGGAATCCCATTGCCGTACACATCGTAATAGACACTATCATTACATTTCCTGAGCTCCCCTCCTTCTGTGTCGTAGATTAGATCCGAAAAAAGTGTGATACAATTGTACACGTCTAGAGTCCAATTGTATCTACTCGTAATGTTGAAGGCAGTGCCTGCAAATTCCGAGCCTATATTAAAGGGATCATCTAAAAATTGGCAGTCCTCTCCCCTGACAATCACGAAGGAGTTGTTATTTTGGTAGAACTCCAGTATTGTGTAATCCTGCCCATCAATCTCAATTACTGGAGTTGAGTACAGCCCACAGTCGATCTGAAAGTTAGGGTCACCGCATCCATGCTTTCCTACACCGAAAGGATAGTTAAAAGTTATGTTACCACATGTACGACCTGTATTATTGCAATACTGATATTGTTTGTCCAAGCATAGGGAGCACGGGAATAGAAAGACACAGCAGGTAGTAACGATAAGGAAGAGGAGGTGTATCCGGATGGAGGGAAGGCGAGGAACATATAATTCCATTGGGAGAAGATGAGATTAAATGAAAAGTATCGATAGGCGTTGGCCCTGGGATGACAAAAACTATTCCTGAATCCTAACAGCAGTATTGGGCAATACTGTTTTTGTAAAAATACTGATTATAATCTTGAGAATTTTTTTATCATATCTACAAACAGATGGAGTATGAACACGGAAATAAGATTATCAACTTGATAGCAGTCGGGGATGGCAGAAGATTTTTTGACGAGGACAGGACTGGTGAATAATTACGCAGAGGTAGAGTTGGAATGATTTAGCTGCCATTGATTTATAACGTCAACGTTGATGCGGACTTAATGTAACGTTCCTGGGTCGTCATGAAAGAGAGTCTAAAATTGCACTAAATCAACTTAATTTTTAAATTAAGATTCATTACCTGACCTGTATTAATTGTCAACTCCATATAGCTTTATTAAAGTTCTTAAGAAATTGTAATCTCTCTCGATGAAATCAAATCTCGTGAAATGAAATGAAGAAAGTATATCAATAGAATAATAGTTTTTTTATTTTCAACTTTATATAAAGTTGATATAGAATTATTTTATTTAATGTAGATATTAAAATCGTTTATTTATGATTCACATTAAAATACTTTTTTAATATATATATATTTTTAAATTTCGTGTTGAACACGAAATGAATTACACATCTCCCTTATATTGTGTTGTAGAAAATATCTTTCTATGTAATTTTTTTTTTTTTTTACATTGAATTATTATATATATTTTTAAAAATATTAATAACAAATAAAATATTTCAATATCAACTTTATGTATGTGTTTAAAGATGGTATTAATTTTTTGTATTATTAAAGTGGACATTGAAATATGATGCCATATGTATCTCTATGAAAGATATAGAATTATTTTACTTTATGTGGATATTGAAATATTTTATTTATGGTCCACATTGGAATATTTTTTTTATTGATGTATATTTTTTTAAATTCCACTTGTCAACTCTATGTTGAACACTGAAGGAAGAAATTACACATCTACCTCATATTGAGATATAAAATGTACCTTTGAATGTAATATTTTCTTTTCTTTTACTTTCAATTGTTATATATATATATATATATAAAGAAAGAAAGAAAGAATAACACATCTCAAGTAGAAAGCATCTATTCAATTATTTTCACTCTATCTATATATAAGAAGTTGATATAGAATTGTTTTACTTGTGGTACTCCCTCTAGAATTGTACACGTGACATGGGAGAAAAACCATCTATGATATATAATTATTTTACTTAATGTGGATATTGAAATATTATATTTATGATTTACATTGAAATACTTTTATATTATTATTATTATTTTAAATATCATGTGTCAATTGGATGTGGAGTATAGAAGGAATTACATATTTCAATATTTTTAAAAATGTCTTAAGTATTGAACTAATTATAGATCTCTCTCATATGGAAAATTAGAAAGCACTCCTGTGGAATTTTTTTTTTTGTTATTGTTATGTTTTTTAGCTCTAAAGTAATATTCTTTATTTCTTTATGCATATATGTGTGTGTAAAGATGATATTAAAATATTTTGCTTAAAATGGACATTGAAATATAATGCCACATGTCACACAATATTAAATCATTGAAGAAATTACACATCTCCCTCCTAATGAGAAGAAAAAAGTACATATCAATTGAATCATAATTTTTTTACTTTCAATATTCTCAGTCCCTAGCCTTCTCTATGAAGTTGATATAGAATTATTTTACCTCATGTAGATATTGAAATATTTTATTTATGATTGACATTGAAATATCTTTTTTTTTAAATTAATATTTATTTTTACGTAAAAAGTACATATCAACGAAATAGTAGGTGCTTTCACACTAGGTTTATTAATAAATAAATAAAATAAATAAAATCTACAACAACTTCTAGATTCATAGTTCTGGAAAAATGAGCAAATCTGGAGGAAAAATGAGCAAAAGTTCTAGCTTGTCATGTCCATAGTTTATAGTTCAAGTTTCACAAAAGGAGTGATATGACCAACATTGAAACACTTTTTTTTATTAATAATGTTTGTACTTTCAATTATATATATATATATAATGATGATGATGATGATGAAATCAATTGGTCTATCAGAGCTTAAGAAGGTAAGAGATTACTTTAATTCCTTTAAAATTGTATTTCTATGCTAAAAAAAAACATTAAGATAAGGGTTCCAAACTAACCATAGTTTTGATGACTTAGAAGGTTAAGAAGGTCGCTAATGTGGAAAATATTTTTAAATTGATATCTAATATGGCTATAGGTAAGGCAATCCAAAAAAAAATGGTTTTCATCTTCTACCTACTTAATGACAAATTCTCTTCCATAGTGATGTTTTGGTAATTGTACAATACTCAATTTGCAAAAACACTGACACTGATTATAATCTAGAATTTTTTTTTTCCATATCTACAAACAGGAGCAGCATGAACAAGGAGAGAAGATTATCAACTTGATAGCAGTCAGGGATGGCAGAAAACTTTTTGATCAGGACTGGTGAATAATTACGAAGAGGTAGAGCTGGATTGATTTAACCGGCATTGATTCATAACGTCTACATTGATGCGGACTTAATGTAGCGTTCGTGGGTCGTGATCAGAAAGAGTCTAAAATTGCACTAAATCAACTTAATTTTTAAATTAGGATTCATTACTACTAATTTAATTCCATGGGCTTATTAAGTGGCATAAATGGGAATGTGGGAGTAGATAGGGGAGATTTTCATATATATATATATATATATATTTTTAAATGTATTGATGTAATAAGATTTTATTATTATTATTATTTTAATATTGTTGATTCTCATTTTAAATAAAATTAATTTTTTTATAATTTTGATGTTAATATAAAAAAAGTTTAATAACTTTAACTGTAATATTGTTGAGTTTCACTTAAATTTTTATTGTTTATATATATATATATATATATATATATATATATTGAGTGGGCCTAATGGTTAAGAACATGTGTTTCCTCTTAAAATATTAAAATATTAAAATAATGACATTAAAATATTTTACTTAAATGTGTACATTAAAATATAATGACACATGTCAACTACATATTAAAGCATTGAAGAAATTACAATCTCTCTCATATGAAATTGATATATATTTATTTTACTTAATGTGGATATTGAAATATTTTATTTATGACTCGCATTGAAATAATATTTTTATTACTATTTTTTTAAAACTCTGAGTTGAGCTCCTAAGGAAATACACATTTCCCTCATATTGAGTTGTAGAAAATGTCTTTCTATGCAACAATAAATTTTTTACTTTGAATTGTAATATATATTTTAAAAAATATTAATAACAATAAAATATTTCAATATCAACTTTAGGTGTGTGTAAAGATGGTATTAAAATATTTTTACTTAAAGTGGACATTGAAATATAATGCCACATGTCAACTCCACATTAAAGCACCTACCAACTCTGTAGAAAGTATTCTTTAAAATACCTTAAACATTGAAAGAATAACACATCTCAAGTATAAAACATCTATCAATGAATCACTATTTTTTTATTTTTTATTTATTTTCAATCTATATATATATATATAAGAAGTTGATACAATTATTATGTGACCTCCTAGGAGAAAACTCATGTTCTTAACCATTAGGCTGTATGATATAGAATTATTTTACTTAATGTGGATATTGAAATATTTTATTTATCACTAACATTGAAACACTTTTTTGTTATTAACCTTATGCCACGTGTCAATTTCATGTCTAGTATGGAAGGAATTTCACATTTCAATATTTTTGAAAATGCATTGAACAAATTACACATCTCTCTCATATGGGAAATTAGAAATCACCCATGTGTGGAATTTTTTTTGGTTATTAATATTTTCTTTTGATCTCTAAAGCAATATTCTTTATTTTTTATGCATACATGTATGTGTAAAGATGATATTAAAATATTTTACTTAAGGTGGGCATTGAAATATAATGCCACATGCCAACTTCATATTAAACCATTGAAGAAATTATACATCTCCCTCATAATGAGAAGTTGAAAGTACATATCAATGGAATACTATTTTTTTTATTAATATTTTTTTCATCTCTAGAAAATGCCTTTTGGGGTAATAAGATTTTTTTTTTTACTTTCAATTTCTTTATGCATGTGTGTGTAAAGATGATATTAAAATATTTTATTTAACTTGGACATCAAAATGTAAGGCCACATGTCAACTCCATATTAAAGTATTGAAGAAATTACACATCTCCCTCATAATGAGAAGTTAAAAGTACATATCAAAAAATAATATTTTTTTTACTTTCAACTCTCTCACTCTCTCTATATATGAAGTTGATATAGAATTATTGGGTAAAAACAACCCAATATGAAGGATATGTCTAATTCCTTATGTTCTCAACATGGAGTTGACAAGTGGTATTTAAAAGAAATATTAATAAAAAAAAGTATTTCCATGTCCACCATAAATAAAATATTTGAATATCCACATTAAGTAAAATACTTTTATATCAACTTCTTATAGACATAGAGAGTAATTGAAAGTCGCTGATGACTTGGATCTTAGAGGGATCGACATGTACCCCATGCTCATCAACAATGTAGCCCAAGTATTAGACCATATTCATGCCAAAGGAATATTTTTCTAAGTTGGCATATAGCTTGAGCTGCCGCAGAGTGCTCAAAACCTGCTAAATATGTTGCATGTGATCCTCCCAAGTTCTGCTCAAGATGAGGATGTCATCCAAATATACCACCACAAAAGAGTTGGTGAAGGGTCTTAATACATCGTCCATCAACCTCATGAAAGTGGTTGGTGCATTTGTTAGGCCAAAGGTCATGACCAACCATTTAAAGAGACCTTATTTAGATTTGAAAGCTATTTTTCGGACATCAGTTGGTTTGATGGGAACCTAGTGGTAGCCAGACTTTAGGTCAATCTTGTTGAAGAACTTTTACCCCTTGAGTTGTTCAAGAAGGTCATCAATCCTAGGAATTGGGTACTAGTTTCTGACTGTGATTTTGTTTAATTCTATGTAATCAGTGTAGAGTCATCAGGTCTCGTCCTTCTTCTGCACCAGTACAATCGGGATTTCGCAAGGGGAGGAGTTAGGTCTGATGTGCCCCTTTTGAAGAAGCTCTTGGATCTGATGCTTGATTTCTTCATTTTCCATCAGTGAGCGATGATAGATTGGTCCATTAGGCAGAGGTGCACCGGGGGTTAGATCAACTGGATGCTTGACTTGGCAGTGTGTCGGTACCCCAGTGGGTGAGGAGAAGAAGTCTTTGTACTCTTCCACGATCTTGTCCACTTGCTTCTGCTGCAAAGAGAGGTTTTGTGTAGAGGCCACATATGTGGCAACAAAATTCTACTCACTATGAGCATGGATCACAAAGAAGATGGACTTCCCGATCTGTGAAATGACATTACTGCATTGCTTAGTAGAGATTAAAGAAATAGTGGTAGGTAGTGCTACCTCTGGTATCCTTGATGCAGGAGTGTCGTAAGCAAGCCAACAAAGCAAGTGCTTAGGCGAAGGATAGCTAGAAATGCACCAGCACACATTTTGAGAATGTTTTGAATTTGAAAGAAGGAAACATTAATGTAATATCTAGAAGGATATTTTTTCTTTTATGATTTGGAGATTGTAATGCAGATCTTGAGTGTAGCTCTCATCTTCCAGCTATAGAAATTTATTGTAATAAATGTAGAGTAGTTGTTTTCTTTAATTCGATTAGATAGCTTAGAGCTATAGGAGGGAAGACTTTAGAAAAGCTCCCCCGCATGTATTGTATTGTAACAATTATTCTCATTGTAAGTTGTAAGTTGTAGAACAAGAGAACAGAGAAGAACAAAGATTGTAGAAGTTGTATGAGCAAATAACTATTGCTATTGAAACCCATGTACAAATACACTTGGATTAATATAAAGAAATCTTTGATCCAATTTCATGGTGTTGTGATGAATACTGTTTGCATCTATTGAATGATATGTTTACAGTTTGCTTATATTCTTTGTTATGCATTTGTTTCAATGCTATGTGTGTATGCTCGTGATTTCATGTTGAATGTATGAAGTCTGTGAGAGGGGAAGTATGAGTTTCAATTGTTTCTCATCTTGAGAGTTCTTGCAAGGAGTGCAGTGAAAGTCTGCAAGGAGTGCATTGACGAGGTTCTAAGTTTTATCTCAGAAAAGGTAAGGAGGGATACCATTGTTCTCATACCAACATAAATGCAAGTATATCATAGAGTCATGCAAGGTGTGCGCAGGTCGGATGAAGTCTTAGACTTATCCAACCAAGGAGAAATATTGAAGAATTGTTTTTGCAAGGAGTGCGCAGAGTTTGGGAGGGTCAAATAACCAGAGGTTATTGTGAATATCGCAAGGAATGCACGCAAGAATCCCTTAGAAATCCTTGAGTTGCAGCGAGTATAAGCTCGGGAAGTATAGAGACTTCGAAGAGTTCGAAGGATGGACGAGGTCTGGAGTTGCCTCGCAGAAGTTAAGTTTAGGAGGAAAGGACGCCAAGTCATTTGGCCAGGAGTCTTTGAGAAGTCTGGACGGACGATTGAAATTCTCAGAGGGAGAATCGTCGAAGTTTCGTGGACCATTAGATCCTGCAGATCAACGAAAGGTTTAAGGAAAGAATCCTTACACAGTCGTAATCTTAGGAGGGAGAATAACCATCAGATTAGGATAAACGAGATTCATTGATCTAAGGCCTGGAATTTCAACTTTTCGAAAGTCGAAAGAGTCAGAACTCGAGAATTCATGAGTTGCGAAATCCCAATAGGATCTGGGCCGTCAGATCACAGAAAGTTTAGAACCATTGATTTGTGACAAGGAGATATCGGGGTTTCGGCTATCGGGTGAAGAGAGTAGTTGCATTGAAAATCTCCGATACGCAAAATCCCGAGGTGCCGAAATAATTTGGCCCCAAGTCACAGTCGAGGGTCACATCAAGAGAAGTCAGGGGAGGATCTAGTGAACCATTAACCCTTTTCGAGGTTTCAGGGTTTGAATGAGTCAGAGGGACTCATATCATAAATTGCGAAGTTGCGAAATCCAAAATACCTTTTCAGGTGAAGACTGTGGTCATATTAGTTGGTCACATGGAGCGAAGGTTCACGCTTTGTGTCATTCGTGCAAGTGTAACTTCTGAAAAGGACCTGTGGAAACACTTGTGTGTTGAAGATCCTGCAGGGAATCAAAGAGTCAATCAGACTCAAAGGGGATATTAAGAATGATCCTTAGACCAGGAGGTCAAGCAGAACCTACTGAGGTAGGGGTGCTGCGTCAGGTGGTATCAAAGCTTCAAATTTTAAATTTATGTAGGAGGGAGTAGATAAAGAAAATACTCTGATACACACCATCAGGTGGTATCAAAGCCCAGATTTTAAAATTTCTTTAGCAGAGAGTAGTTTACAACAATGTCGCTAAGAAGACGTCAAGATAGACCAATGCCCGATCCAGCTGTGGAAAGGGAAATGAGAGAACTTTGTGCTCGATTGGATGCTATGGAGAAAACACAGAGATGGACAGTTGATGTTGGATATGTCATTGAAGATGAAAGAGAAAATGAGGCTAGAGCTGAAGAAGAAGTTGTAGCCGAAGATGCTGCAGAAGAATGTCTATTCAGAGCTATTGCAAGAATAGGTGCCAGAGAAAAGATAGACATTCTAATGTATGAAGGCAACTTAGACATTAAGGAGCTGCTAGATTGGTTTAGAGCTCTAGATAAATACTTCGACTATGAGGATGTCGAGGAAGAAAAGAAAGTTAAACATTTTGTCACTAGACTGAAAGGGCATGCAACACTGTGGTGGGATAAATTGCAGGTTGACAGGCATTGCAAAGTCAAGAAAATAATCAAAAGATGGGATAGGATGGTTGCAAAGATGAAAGCCAAGTTTATACCCAAAGATTACCAAATCAATTTGTTTCGAAGAATGTAGAATTTGAGATAGAAAGGGATGACAATGAAGGAATATACTGAAGAGTTCTACATGATAAACATTAGAGCTGGTCATCATGAGAGTGATGATGAAAAAGTCACCAGATATATGAATTTTTTGAGATATGACATTCAATATGAGATGAGCATGATGACAATCAGGAATGTAGAAGATGCTTATCAAATGGCTTTGAAGGCAGAAGAGAAATTGGCCCGAAAGCAAGGTCAAAGGGGCAGAGGTAGAAGTTAGAGCCAAGGCAAAGCAGTTGCCCAAGACAGAGTGAAGAAGCCCAAGGAGGAAGAAAATAAACCTCATAATCACCCTAAAAGAGGAGGAAGTTCACAGGGAAGACAATATTTCCATAAGAACACTTTTCCACGATCCAGAGAAAGAGGAAGAGGCAGAGGAGGTGAAATAAAGTGTTTTTTCTGTGGAAAGATCAGACACAAATATTTTGAATGTCCCAATAGAAAATGAGATGGAGGTGAATCTCACATTTCAGAAGCGCAAAGGAGAAATGTTGAGGCAGAAGATGCAGAAGGTGGAAGATCCTTAATGATGTGGAAAATTCTCTTGAAGCCAGAGTCAGAGGTGGAGAATCCAGTCTAGAGAAACAGTTTGTTCAGAATTGCTTGCGAGACCTAGGATAGAGTATGCAAGGTAATAGTGGACAGTGGAAGTAAAGATAATATAGCATCCACAGAAATGGTGGAGAAGCTGGAATTGGAGACAATTTCACATCCAAGCCCATACAAGGTTTCGTGGTTGCAAAAAGGACATCAGGTAACAATCACTAAACAATTTTTAGTTGAATTCAAGATAAGAGGTTACAGAGATGAGATCTTATGTGATGTCATTCCCATGGATGTTTGTCATCTTTTGTTGGGGAGACCGTGGAAATATGACATAAATGTTGTTCATGATGGAAGAAAGAACACATAGACCTTGGAAAAGAATGGTAGAACGCATATGTTGCTGCCAATTGAAGATAAGAAGGTGAAAGAAGAAGCAAACAATACTATACTTCTCATGAGTGGGAAGGAACTTCTGGAGGAAGTCAAGAAAGATCAAGACATGCAGTTTGCTGTGGTGAGGAAACCTAGAGTTGTCTTGACCAGTACTTCGATAGATGATCTACCGGAGGAAATTCAGGAATTGCTAGAGAATTTCGTTGATATAGTGGTGGATGATTTACCATGTTCATTGTTTCCCATCAAAAGTATAAGCCATCACATTGACCTTATACTAGGGGCAAGTTTACCAAACAAAGCAACATACAGATTGACGCCGCAAGAGAATGAAGAGTTTAAGAAGCAATTCCAAGATTTGATGGACAAAGGATTGGTTAGAGAAAGCTTGAGTCCATGCGCTATGCCAACAGTTTTAAGTCCAAAGAAAGATGGTGGATGGAGAATGTGTACAGACTCAAAGGATATAAAAAAAATCACCATCAGGTATAGATTATTTTACCCAGGATGGATGACTTGATGGATTGCTTGAGTGGAGCAAAGTTTTTTTCAAAAATTGAATTGAAAAATGGTTATCATCATATTAGAATGAGGGAAGGTGATGAATGGAAGACAACATTCAAGACGAATGAAGGGTTGTATGAATGGCTTGTCATGCCATTTGGTTTGATGAATGCGCCAAGTACTTTCATGAGATTAATGAATAAAGTCTTGAAAGATTTCATTGGAAAGTTTGTAATTGTGTATCTTGATGATATACTAATCTTCAGTAAGATTGAGGAGGAACACTTGAGACACCTAACTCTAGTGATGAGGAGATTGCAACAAGAGAAGTTGTTGATAAATTTGAAGAAGTTGTCTTTCATGAAGAAAGAACTTGTTTATTTAGGTTTTGTGATCTCTTCGAATGAGTTGAAGATGGATCCTGAGAAGGTAAAAACAATAAGAGATTAGCCATCACCGAGGAATATCTTTGAAGTCAGAAGCTTCCATGGACTAACCAGTTTTTACAGGAAGTTCATCAGAAATTTTAGTGGGATTAGTGCATCAATGATGGACACAGTCAAGAAAAGACAWAAATCTTTTCATTGGACAGAGGAAACAAAGAAAAGTTTCAAGTTGTTGAAAGGGAAGATAACTGAACAACCAATTTTGGTTCTGCCAGATTTTAGTAAAATGTTCCAAGTTAGATATGACACAAGTGGATTCACGATTGGAGCAGTCTTAAGTCAAGACAATAGGCCGATTGCATACTTCAGTGAGAAGCTGAATGAGACCAAGATGAAATATTCCATGTATGATACAGAGTTTTATGCAATCATATAGGCACTGAAGAAATGGAGGCACTACTTGGTTCCAAAAGAGTTTGTCTTGTATAGCGACAACCATGCTTTAAAATTCATAACTCGACAAGAGAAATTGAACCAGAAGCATGCAAAATGGGTTGAATTTATGCAGAACTTTAATTTTATTACAAAGCACATTTCCAGAATTGCTAACAAGGTTGTTGATGCATTGAGCAAGAAATGTTTGATTCTGCAGGAGTTTCGTGTGAAGACCTTAGGTTTTGATAACCTTAAGGACATGTACATAGATGATTCAGATTTAAATGATGCTTATGAAGCATGTGAGAATCCTGTCCTGAGAGACAGAAGCCAATGGATTGAATATTTAATTCAGGATGGATTATTATTAAAAGGAAATTAGTTGTGTATCTCGAAGAGTTCTATGAGAGAGAATCTTCTAAAGGAAAAACATAGTGGGGGATTGGTTGGACATTTCGGCCATGATAAAACATTTGCACAACTGAACAATTTATATTATTGGCCAGGGATGAGGACAGATGTCAAGAAATTTGTCAACACATGTAGAATTTGCAAGCACGCAAAGGGGAAAAGACAAAATACAGGATTATATCAACCATTGCCAGTACTAGAGAGGCCATGGGATGCAGTAAGCATGGATTTTGTGTTAGGACTGCCGAGGACACAGAGAGGTTGTGATTCCATATTCGTGGTAGTCGACAGATTCTCTAAAATGGCACATTTCATTCTATTTCAAAAAACCAGTGATGCAACACACATTGCAAACCTTCTTTTCAAAGAAGTTAGAATTCACGACTTACCCAGGAGTATTGTTTCAGATAGGGATACCAAATTTGTTGGTCATTTCTAGAGGAAAATATGGAAGAAGTTGGGAACATATTTATCTTTTAGCTCAACATCTCACCCTCAGATGGATGGACAGACTGAGGTAGTAAACAAAAGCTTAGGAGACTTGTTGAGGAGTTTAGTAGCTGAACATCATAGTCAGTGGGATTAGATTCTACCGCAAGCAAAATTTGCATATAACGACTCACCTAACAAAAGCATAGGACAGAGCCCATTCTAGATAATGTATGGAATGCAGCCAAGAAGAGTATCTGATTTGACAGACTTAGAGCAGAGCGAGTTCAGAAGTGCTGGAGCAAACAATTTTGCAGCAGAGATGCAAGAGCTCCACAGTAAGATTAAAGAGCGATTGCAAAATTCCAACCAAGAATACAAGCGCAGAGAAGATCAACATAGAAGAGAACTTCAGTTTGAAGTAGGAGATTTAGTTTTAGCGCATACGAGAAAAGAAAGGTTCCCAAGGGGAACATATAATAAGTTGAAGATGGAAAAGATAGGGTCATGTAAAATCTTGAGGAAATTTGAGGCCAATGCTTATGAAATAGAATTTCCAGATGGGGTAAGAATATCACCCATATTCAATGTAGCGGATCTATATCCTTACAAAGAATATGAAATACAGGGATCAGAGGATTAGAAGGAATTTCAGTGGGTCAAACAGATGCCTATAGCTGAAAATCCACAGATGGAAAAGAACATTGATCAAAGAGTTAGCAAGAAAACCCAGAGCAAGACGTATTTTGAATACTTGATAAAGTGGAAAGGACACTTGATTGAGGATGCTAGTTGGGAAAGTGAAGAAAATATCTAGAAACATGGACAGACAATGCAGGAGCTCATGAATAGGATTTCATGAATTTTTCAGCCAGAGGAGTGTGATGCAAGAGCATCGTAAGCAAGCCAGCAAAGCAAGCGCAAAGGTGAAGGATAGATGGAAATGCACCAATGCACATTTTGAGAATGTTTTTAATTTGAAAGAAGGAAACATTAATGTAATATCTAGAAGTATATTTTTGCTTTTATGATTTGGAGATTGTAATGAAAATCTTGAACGTAGCTCTCATCTGCCGGCTATAGACATTTATTGTAATAAATGTAGAGTAGTTGTTGTCTTTAATTCGATTAGATAGCTTAGAGTTGTAGGAGGGGATAATCTAGAAAAGCTCCCTCGCATGTATTGTATTGTAACAATTATTCTCATTGTAAGCTGTAAGTTGTAGAGCAAGAGAACATAGAAGAACATAGATTATAGAAGTTCTATGAGCAGATAGCTATTTCTATTGAAACCCATGTATAGATACACTTGGATTAATATAAATAAAGCTTTGATCCAATTTCATGGTGTTGTGATGAATATTGTTTGCATCTATTGAATGGTATGTTTACAGTTTGCTTATATTCTCTGTTATGCATTTGTTTCAATGCTATGTGTGTATGCTAGTGATTTCATGTTGAATGTATGAAGTCCGTGAGAGGGGAAGTATGAGTTTCAAATGTTTCTCATCCTGAGAATTCCTACAAGGAGTGTAGTGAAAGTTTGCAAGGAGTGCGTTGACGAGGTTATGAATTTGATCTCAGAAAATATCAGGAGGGATACTGTTGTTCTCATACCAGCAGAAGTGCAAGTATAGAAAAGAGCCATGCAAGGTGTGTGTAGGCTGGTTGAAGTCTTAGACTTATCCAACTAGGGAGAAAGATTGAAGAACTGTTGTTGCAAGGAGTGCGCAGAGTTTGGGAGGGTCAAATAGCTAGAGGTTATTGTGAATGCCGCAAGGAATGCACACAAGCATCCCTTAGAAATCCTTGAGTTTCAGGGAGTATAATCTCAGGAAGGATAGAGACTTCAAAGAGTTCGAAGGATGGATGAGGTCTGGAGTCGCCTCGCAGAAGTTAAGTTCAGGAGGAAAGGATGCCAAGTCATTTGGCCAGGAGTCTTTGAGAAGTCTGGACGGACGGTTGAAATTCTCAGAGGGAGAATCGTCGAAGTTTCACGGACCATTGGATCTTGCAGATCAGCAGAAGGGTTAAGGAGATAATCCTTACACAATCGTAAGCTCAGGAGGGAGAATAACCATCAGATTAGGATCAAAGAGAGTCGTTGATCTAAGGCTTGAAATTTCATCTTTTCAAAAGTCAAAAGAGTGGAGGAGTCAGAACTTGAGAATTCGCGAGTTGTGAAATCCCTACAGGATCTGGGCCGTCAGATCACGGAAAGTTCAGAACTGTTGATTTGTGACAAGGAGATATTGGGGTTTCGAATATTGGGCGAAGAGAGTAGTTGCATTGCAAATATTTGATACGCGAAATCCCGAGGTTTCGAAAGAATTTGTCCCCAGGTCGCAGTCGAGGGTCACAACAAGAGAAGTCAGGGGAGGAGCTAGTGAACCATTAGCCCTTTTCAGGGTTTTAGGGATTGAACAAGTCAGAGGGACTTATATAATAAATCACGAAGTTGTGAAATCCAAAATACCTTTTCAAAAGACTGTGGTCACATCAGTTGGTCAAATGGAGTGGAGGTTCACGCCTTGTGTCGTTCGCGCAGGTGTAACTTCTAAAAAGGACCTGTGGAAACACTTGTGTGTTGAAGCATCCTGTGGGGAATCAAAGAGTCAATCAGACTCAAAGGGGAGATTAAGAACAATACTTCAACTGGGAGGTCAAGTAGAACCTGCTAAGTTAGGGGTGTTGCTCCAGTCCTATACAATTGTCTACCCAAAGTAATAATAACATTGTGGGGTATAGAATCATATACAACATGATGCTTCCACAAATATAGTTTTCCTAAAATAACATCAAAAAATTCAAGGGGAGAAAGATCACACAATACTTCATCTTTGAAGGGCTTGATGCCGTAGGGAAGATGACATTGTTGGCTGACACAAAGATCTCTTCCTTGGCGAAGCCAACTGATGGTGTAGGGTTGTGGGTACGGTGTCGTCGGCAGGTCCAACCACTTGACGAACTCTACTGAGATCAAGTTTTTCTGACTGCCACTATCGACAATGAAATGAAGTGGATCCCCCTTTACCCACATATATGAGTGAAAGAGGCATTCCCCTTCCTCTGTTTCTTATGGTTCGCTTGGTTGGACTTTGGCGGTAGCGACACTGACACTGGGTTCAAGATCGATAATCCGTTTCCCTCCTTTTGGATTTGATTCAGAATCAGAATCAACCTCTAACTCAGAAGCCTTCAGCTTAGCCACGAGTGACTACTTGGAGATGTTAGAGATAATTCTTGTTAGAGATATCATCTAGCGCCATCAGTGAAAGCTCCATAGAAGGGCTTCATCGGCATATCGGGAATTGGGATATCGGAGATCCCATGCACAAGGAGTTCGTGCAACCACGAATCCCGAAACTCCGATGGGGAGTTGGACTGCGGTCACATGGAGTGATGGTCACATTGACCAGGAGTTAGCCAGCAGGGGCAAACGCACAAAGGATCACATCGGGGATCGGTATATTGTGAGTCCTGAGGACTTGCACATTTCGACATCAAAAAGTCTGAAACCCCGAAACCCCGATAGGAGTGGAATAAGGGATCACCTCGGCTAGGTGCAGAGGCCGAGAGGAAATTCAAAAGGACCTATGGATCGGGTTTGCACAGTGATTCTCGAAAGGAATATAAAGAGCCGCTTCGGCTCAGAAGAAGGGATTTAAAGCGATCCTGAGAGCAGGAAGGCGCGGTGATGTCTCAGGTACCGATTCGATGTGGGGTAAATCCTAGTAGCTGCCAGGAATGAATGAAGAAAAGAGAGGGTAGTTGAGGCCTCACCTCAATCATTAATTGCAAGGCATGGAGGGTCTGACCAGTAGTCTGTTCAGGAGGGTCCTGTGTACCCATTCTTCCAGAGAAGCTAGGCCCGATTTCGTGACTAGCCAGAGGAGGTCTGTGCACGCTAACTCGGCATTTACTGATTCAGCTACTCCCCCTGCGGGAGCCATGCGCAGTTAAGGTGGTGTCCGACAAAGAATATCAGTATGAGTTTGACTAAAGGGACACCAAGCCTTGGGCGACTGGGCACGTCTCTGTTAGGCATTTTTCTCTGAGTATATAGACTCAGTCTTTGTATTTTGTAAGGATCGATGGTTGAGCAGAGCTCCCGGTTGTAAATTTTTAATGAAGCACTGTTATTCTGGTTATGTATGAGCTTTGGAGACTTCTTGCCTTATGAATGCCAGTTTTTTTAATGTATTTGTTTACATTGTGTTAGAGCAGCTCGGAATTGGAGGATCCAATCGAGTTGTAGCTATTATAGGATGATGTTGTAATGGATCACTGTAATAGTTACAGAGCCTCTAATCGTTTTCTGTGATTTCTTTAACGCTGAATGACTTGCAATTGGAGGATCCAGTCAAGTCCTCTTTTCAGTTTCCTGAAGCCCCGGACCAGGAGGATCCTGCGTTTGGAGTTTTTCCCCTATAGACCACTGCAAGCCTGTTGCCCAGAGCTGTTTGTTCATCCTCTCCTAAGTCTTCCACCTGCTCATCATTTAATCAACCCACTGGCTGAAGTTAGTATTCCAGAACTCCTTTGTTCTTTACATACCAGACCCAGTCCCTGAGTTAGAATGATATTTCCTTGAGTCTTTACCTCCATTTGATCACCCTTTAAAACAAATCGTGACAATAAATTGATGGGTGTCGGGCTTTTCTCCTGCAAGCAATCTAGGAGTGACTTCCGACGCTAGTAGGAGAGAGATTCTTTAGTGTTATGCCAAGGGATTTTATGGTATTCAAACCATTTTCTCGTGTCCTTCTTCGTCTTCTCATTGCCCTTCTTGTGTTGCAGCTTGGACTGGTTGTCCTGAGAGTGTCCATCTTTTCTCTGTCCCTTGCTATGTGGGTTGGGGCGGCCTTTTCTTTGCTTCGTTTGTGATGAATTTGAAGATCCAAACTCTTGCCTCTTCTGCTTACATTTCTGCTTGATCTTGACAACATATCTATAAGTCGTACCCAATGAGGCGATGTCCAAAAACTTCATTTCTATTTGAATGTATCTATGAAAATAGTCGTGGTATTTGAGAACCAGATGTCACTCAGAGTATTTGATACCCAACTTAGTGCCCAGGGTATGGAAAATATTAGTGAAATATGGTATTGTCTGGTCCCTTTCCTGACGTAGGGTGGTCCATTTGGTGTATACCTTCCTAGTAGCTTCCAACAAGGTAATATTGTTCTTTAATGGCATCTCGGAAGGAATCCCATGTAGGGGGAACCAAAAATATTGAAAATTCCTCTATGGCCCTTTGCTCAGAGTAAGTGTCCCACCAATCCTTAACATGGGGGACGACCTTGAGGAGTGCAAAAATAATCTTTTGCCTATCAAAAAAATTATGGACCGAAAAATACCCTTCGAGTAGATTCAACCATTTATCTACAACATCCAGATTTATCAATCCTTAAAATAATGGAATATCAAAATTTACATGTACCTTGAAGGGGGTTGCATGGCCACTTGATGAATATGCTTTTCCTGTGGGTAGTCGTTGAAGGATCTGTGCAAAGTTGTCCATAATTTCATTCCTTTGTCATGAAAGGGCTTCCTCGAGAAACATTTTAAAAGGATCTCCCACTCCATCATATTTCTTTTCATCTCCCATGGATTTTTTCGGGCTTGGTGCGATCGATCTTGCAATGGCTCGATTGGTTCGAGTCCCAACTTATTGTACCTAGATCTTGTCAAGGACATGCACAAATGATCAAAATCTGGACCAGGGGTCAAATTTTAGCCCAAACATCAACATTCTCGGAATTGCCTCAAACCAGATGAGAGCGTAGGCCCCATTGTTGTGAACCCAACGCAATTCATTTCGTCTCAAACGGACGTCGGGAGCGAGAGATATCGCGATCTGTTCGTCAAGTCAAACAGGAAAAAAAGATGATGTTGACTGTATAGTCCGTACAGGCTGACGTGGCAGAGTCCGTACATGCTGACGTGGAGACCATGGTAGAGGTGACGTGGTAGGTGATGTGGCATTTGTTTATTGGCTGATAGTTCGGCGAATGTTGATGCGACACGTGGCATGTTTTTGGCATATGGTAAGGTGCCACGTGGCCCAGTCATGGGCTGCCACGTGGCACCCCATTTTTGGTTTGTGTGTTGGTTCAAAAGTTTATGGAGTCTGTGGGATTTGAACCCCGGACCTCCCTCCACACAATGTTTTCACATAACCGGCCGACCATTACACCGCTGGATTGTTCCTTGATATATATGTATGTTTTAAAACATTTGAATTTACATATTGTATTGAATGGAAAGGGGGGCGGGCCGGGGCTTAGCCCCGACCCATGGTTCCATTGAACAACATATAACCATGTATAAAATATGCGCATGGGTTCGGTTTAAACATATGACATAACATTACAAATGTTGGCGTGGGTTATACCATATAACCACGATTTTACATATGACCAAGAGCGCGGGCGGTTAGTTGCACAGTTATAACGACTTAACCACTTCTTTGCTAAGCGTGCGGTTATATGCGCCATACGCCCAGGTGCTAGGCGGTTAGGGGCTGGAGGCGCCATAACCGTTCTACGTTTTGCACCGTTGCGCAGTTGCGTACGGGGCTGGGTTTTCACGCTTTAAAATGCGTGTGAGCCAGGTTCAAGCACACAGAGGTGCATTTTGGCGAACCAGTTTCAGAAAGCTTGAAGGAGGAAAATGGAGGAGGCCTAACTTCTTCATCTTTTGGCCGATTGAGGTGCCGTAGAAGACTAGCTAGGGGTTTTTGGACGTCCTAGATCCATTGGTGTTGTTATGAAATCCATTTGAAGACTTCTTCTGCAGGTTTTTCACCATTGAAGTTTTAGCAAGCTCCAGGGAGCTTGAAGCCCTCATTGATCGAGGACATGGTTTGGTGAGCCTATGTTTGTTTTCTGTGATTGAATAATCATTTTTGGCTAATTGTTATGATCTGAACACATTGGGACAAGTTTAAGAGGCCGTTGAGGACTTTTACATGTGTTTTTTCCAAAGAGAAGCTCAGGGAAGCTTATGGCCACATGTAGAAGATGTCATGCCCGAATGAGCCATGATCCATTTTCAGAGTTGTATTAGTCATTTTTGGGGTTTTTATGTGTTTTGATCTCAATGGTATAGTATGATTTTCCATTGGAGTTGAGCAGAAGCTTGTAAAATAACTTTTGACTAATTAATCCCAGAGAGCCAAGTCCATTGATGGAGGCTCAAGGAGATGTAGCCCGGAGGGGGGTGAACTCCTTTATCATCTTGTTCTTGTTGTGAGTTT
>SNQJ01S0000625.1:58703-80515 GCA_010110895.2 Picea sitchensis
GGATATCGGTGGCCACCCACCTTTTCCAAATGGCTCAAAACAATTTTCTGGCCATTTTGGCAATTTACTATTTTTGCAGGTTTTAACTTCCGGGGCCATTTTGAGGGCCTAAATGAAGGTTTTTCAATATCTAGCTTCTCAATGATAGCCAAAGGCATGATTGAACCCCTAAAATTAATTTCCTCGACGATACCTTTCCAACGAGCTATCACACGCCTAAAACGAAGATCGTATGCAAAAGTTACGACCCCGGGAAGTTGATGCACCAACTTACCCAAACGGGGCCCACATGACTTTTGGTGCTTCATCTCCTAGGGTTAGGTTTTTGGATGTCTAGGACTTTTGGAATTCCCAATTATTTTAAAAAGGCCTCCAGAGCCTCATTGTAACCATCTTCTTGTGAATGCAGGTAGCTGTCACATCTCTTCTCAGAGATAAGCTGCCACCATTCTAGCGAGTCTTTCACTCTGTATTTTTACAGTCTCTGTACATTTCTCTGATTAATAGAAATCGTGTATTACTGTATATCTATGTTTATGGTTTCATCTCTGATATATTTATGTTATATTACTAGATATACGCGATATCTCTGTTTATATCTTTACTATATCTCTGCTCTCATTTCGTGCCGAAAATAATCCGGATCAATGGTTTTTATGATTTCCATGGTGTCCTTATGATACAACAATGGTAATATATTATCCACATAAAAGGTTGCTTGAGAAGTAACAAGGAGACCATGATACCATAAGAGCGAACTTGTCCTTTGAAGTAAAAACTTCCTTGCCCATGATTCCTTAAAAATATTTCCCACTCATCTTTTAATTGGGTGTTCTTTTGGATGTTTCCTCATGCTTCTTGGCCAAAAGGGCACACTTGTCTTATGCAGAATAAACTTGGGGGGGAACCATTATTCACCCTCATTCATGAATGATTATTAGACTCTCCATTCTACCTAAGAACATTTCTTTCCCACGTGCATTATCCATTTTCCTATCCAAATTCTCTTCTTCTCATAGTTCATGGTGGAACTTGTGTGGAAACATGGCTTTTATTCATGCAAACAAGGAAAAATCCCCATGGAATTATGGCTAGGAAAAAACTATGGGGAGTGGGGGATTTTCTTCAAAGAAATGATATGAAATTGGATGGTTTTGAAGGAAAAACCATGGTTGGAATGTCCACAAGAGGTGAAGTAAACACCATTAAAACCTGCAACCTTGTTAGTGTTGGTCATGGATATTTTGAATTGAGTGGTTTCCTTTAGGTCATTCAAAGTGTGAAACCAATACTGTTGGACTTTTTTTCCCTACATTGGAAGGGAAGAAGATATCCAAGGGACTATGGAGTAGAGAAAAGGGAGATATCCCTTGTGATATGGCATAGAAGAGAATCTCATGACAATTGATGTCTAGATGAGGGCCTAGAGTGCTCAATAGTGAGGATATTGGCTATGTCATGAGATAAATGGGTTGGCATGAGTGAGATTAGAGCCTTGTAGGAGATTGCTTAAATGTTTTCATTGTGTTATTGAGGAGAAGAGAGTGCCACAATGGTTGATGGATAGATGTTGGGATCCTCCCTAGGGGTGTAATTAGGGGGCCAAAGGGACCACTATGATAGTAATTATATAGTTATGGTGGTCATTCAATGTAAAGTGGAGTGGGTCCATTATGGATGTTATTATTAAATAAGATCCATTAGTTAGTTAGAATGGAATACTTGTAATGTGGCCTCATTAAAGAATGTCCATTAGGTAATTAGGAGGTGGTTATGATTAGGGTTCTCTAGTTAGCTATAAAGAGAGACATAGTCCTTATGGATGTGTATTGACGTATTTTATGTTCGAGCTTAGCTCAATGAGAGGTCACCTTACCTTAAGAGGAAAGTGAACAATAATGGACTTATTCCAAAAGGATCATTGTATAGTGTTGCCATACTTGAAGGGTATTTTTATATAATCAAGTAAATGGGACTTTACAATCTTAAGCTTGGATATATTATATGTGATTTAATTTGTATAACTAAGGTAGATAACAATTGGTATTGGAGCTCCTTCTTGGGAAAGAAAGTGGAAGAATTTGTTTTCCTTCTTTTTGTATATTTTTTCCTAAGAAAAAAGAGGTAGAAACATTAAAATATATTCACGTAGCTTTATGTGCATAATATGGGAAAACCAAGTCTAGATTTCAATTCCTCTTGAAAAAACATCCAATTTAAAAAAAAATGGTTCCAATCAAAGTCTTCACTCTTGGAGATATCGTTGATTTAAATTAAGTTATTATAGGGTCCTTTTTGTGAGAACCATCAATATTGTAGAGAATATATCTTTTGATAGAGCACCCATATTGGAACTGGACCAATGTCATTTGATAAAGGATTTTTGGGGGTTTTATTTGATATTATGTTATTCTTTTGATCAATATTCAATGCCCCCAAAGCCTCATAGATCCAAAGAATGGAAACAAATTGGGAGGATCAAATTGCACACATAATACAAGAGCTTAAGGAGAGTTGACAACTTCTTGAAACGTATCATGATATTAGTGAAGAGTATAAATGAGAGATATTTTCTTGGTGGAATTCAAACCATGATTGTGATGGTTGGTACATGAATAATTGTCTTTTCTTGGAAGATAACTACTTTCACTTTCCATTTTGATGTCTCTACCCCACATGATGTATATAATGTCTTTGAGGTTACTTACGGGTTGATGATGGCTATTGGTGTTCATCTTGGACAATCTTAAATGGTAATGTTCCTTTCATCTCCTAAATTGACCTCTTACAACCATGCAAATGATCTTTTGGATTCTATTTATTTGGATCCATGTGATCGTGGTGGGAATTTTGAGGACATACTCGACCATTAGTTGAGCTCAAGAGTCATCATTTAGGTGTCAAAATGAACTACCAGGGATGGGATCCAAGTTTATGGATGAGATTTTTGGATTACTTTAGCATTGTAGTTAGTACTTGCAAATGGGACATTGACTATTTTAGCATGGTGATCATCACTCGTACATGGGACCTAGATTTATGGACAAACTTCTTGGACTACTGGAGCATTGAGACAAACCCTTGCACATGGGACCCTATCTCTTTGGACTACTTCATATTTGTGATTAGAAACCATACATGGGACCCTCATTTATTGTTGTACATCCACACTACAAGCATTGAGGGAAACACTTTCCGAAGGGGTATGGAATGTTGGGATCCTTCTTAGAGGTGTAATGGGTGGGGGGTGCTGGGAGGGGGGAGAAAGGCCCATTGGACTAGTGATGGTATAGTTATGGTGGTCATTCAATGTAAAGTGGATTGGGTCCATTATGGTTGTTATTATTAAATAAGGCCCACTAGTTAGTTGTCATGGAATAAATGTAATGTGGCCTCATTTAAGAAGCTCCACTAGGTATTTAGGATGTGGTTATGATTTAGAATGGGTCGATGACAACAATAATAAAAATGATGAGCTGATGACATCGTCCTCTGAGGAATTTGTGAGTGAAGATGATGAGCTGATGACATCGTTCTCACCAACATATGTCCACTTAATCGCAATGACACATCTTTGATATCCTCCAACATTAAAGAAATCCCCACATCGACAAGGAGTTTAAACATTTTTAATAAGTGTGAGTCATTCATTCATTCTCCTACCTCACGAAATTTCTCTTGTGATCATTCTCACCATTATTCACATAACCCCCACACTATATTCCCCTTAGTTACTCAATAATCCAAATTTAGAAATGACCAAAACTAATGCAACAATGACGGAATAACAAACCTTGGAAGAGAGATAGATGGTTCTAGATAAGCATAGAGGCAAGAAAAATTAGAAAACCTTTAACCCCATGCCCATGAAATAGTTGCCTATTAATTATTTAAGAGCTAAGGAAATACTCCACTAGGTTTCCCATAAAGAAATCAATGGATTGGACTATTTCTGCCTACACGAGGGCACTGGAAAGGAAGGAGATGCTTGAGGGATTGTTGAGTAGAGAAAGGAAACATTTTCCCTTGTGTTGTGTATGGCATGGAAGATATATTTTCCCTTATACTCAAATATCACTCACATAACCACTCTATATATCGTCTCATCTCGTCCTTGTTTCGTTTTGATTTTCTGATCGGTCGAATTTTAAAGGAAACAACTATTAAAAGACATTGTACTAGGGCTAGAGTACATGATGGGCAATGATGACCTATGAATGGGGCCAACGTTGAATTTTTTTCAAAATTTTTTTGTATGACATCATGCATCCTTGAGTCTTGAAACCCTCCCATACCATCAAGGCATGTGCCTAGTCTAACCATGTCAAATTTTGATGCATACAGACACATATTGAAGAAATTTCAACGTTGGCCCCATTCAATCCTCATTATGTGGGGTCGATGCATGACATTTTTGGTGGTTGAATGGGAAGTTCCATGAAATTTCAAGAGAGTTCCAACAAATATTCTACAAATGGAAAAAAAGAAATTTGACAATGAGACACCTATTATGAACATTGTTGCAAACTATCTGGTAGAAAACAAGACCTCCTTAGTATGTGAATGTGTAGTACATGTGATGCGCAATGCAATGAACAGAGCTTGCGTAGCGACTGAAACAACTATTGCATAGTGGATAGGATAGGTTTTGCATAGCGTAATGCATGTGTAGTGCGTTGAACAGGGCTTGCGCAACACACGAGTTTTCTGAAATATGTTATGTAAGAGGAGTGTATTTGATGAAAAAGAGATTTTGCATGGAGAAGGAGAGGGAAAAGGAACTTCATATGTCAATCAAGCCTGATTTTGAAAACTTTATTGGACCTTTGAAATGATTTGACAACTTTGGTAGCGCTAATCTTTGCACAGCGTGTGATGCTTTACAAACCAAATATCAAAACCACTTTGAAAAATTAGTACATACAACATGATGACTCATGATGGCTCCATATTTTTTATAACATGTCATTATGATCCATGATACCATTTGAAACACTTCCCCTAGACCTTTTACTTATGACTTGACTCCTTTGTGACATACCATATCAAAACTTATAGCAACAACCTTAAACTCATGATTAACTATCACACACTTAATATCTCAAAATAGGAATGCATTGGTCTTCCCAAGACCAAGGCATAACTTTGCAAACTCTTAACAAACCTATGCCCCTACCTTGAAAATCAAGATACTAACATGAAGAAAAAAAGTACTTAGATGGGAGAAAAAAACGAAAGACATGGCATAACTAATGAATCTTGTGCAATTTATCAAGTTTTTTATTTTTTGATGTTATTGCGTGCCCTTGCATGCAGTACTAGATGTAGGGACATGTGTCTCAAACAAATTTTAAAAGAAACAACTAAAAGACATTTTATTAGGACTAGACATGGGAATTAGTGACCTATGAATGGGGCTTAGAGGTTGTGCATGTGGATTTGAACGATTTTACATCATTTGCAGGGAGTGTAGGGCTTATGTAGGGCGTATATGGCACAATGTAGTGTAGTCTATAAGAACAATCTCTATTCCAAACCTCAAAATGGATAGTACCATATCTTGTTCATAAGACAAATATTCTTTGTATGTTGCCTTTGTGTGGCTCAAGCCCTCACACATGATGCATGCCAATGAAATGTAACACTTTGACTCTTGAAGGATAGTACTATGTCACATGCAAATTCTGAACTGACTTAGCTAGCAAATGAACTTGACAAGCCATTATGGCCCAAGCATCATTTTATTAGTAGGCTCTTCATAGATTTCAAGAATCTTATCTCTGGAAGGAATGTTTCTTTGGTAGGATCTTGGTAGATTTCAATATTCTTATCTATTATCTCTTAGCGCATGAGGGCCATCGGGGAGAATTTGAAAAAAAACAAGAAAATTACAATTTTTAAAGGTAAAATCCGACGACAAGGCCAATTTTTTGGGTGGTGTTGGAGGATGTCGTCAGATTTTGGGTTCAAATGTAGTTCTGTTAGAAAAATGATTTTTTATGTAGGGCTTATATGGTGCAATGGAGTGTAGTCTATAAGAACAATTTCTATTCCAAACCTCAAAATGGATAGTACCATATCTTGTTCATAAAACAAATATTCTTTGTATGTTTCCTATGTGGTGTCTCAAGCCCTCACACATGATGAATGAGAACCAAAGATAAATTATATAACCTAAGGTCACCCTCCGTTAATTATATCCCTTGATTATGGCTTAGGCCACAAGAATTATCCCTAGAGCACCAAACAATATATAAGATCCATGGTCCATGACATTAGGGTTCATGAGCCATGCATTGGACCATAAGCCAACATGTAAGCCCTGTATGGGAAATTTTTGTCTTGTAAGTGGGATATAGTGGCCATTTTGAGATTTGTAACATTAGGGATGCTTCTTTGGGCCTAGTCCTTGGCCTACATAGGGGATATTTAGCTTATAAGTAAGATATGGTCACCGTATTGAGGATTGGTGCATTGGAGATGGCTCGTGGTGCCCATGTAATAGCTGATGGTTATGGAGGGATATGACAAGGAGACACTGGAGGATGTCCAGGTGTCACGAGGACCACCATTCATGGGTATTTCTGAGATAGTTGGTCATACGCATACACATGGGGATTCCAGAACCAGGGGCAGTTACGAGGGCACTTTCATTTGTGTTCCAGGATTGGTTGATATCCATGCAGAGGTTGATCCGATGGTACACCTTGGAAACATGATTATGCAGGAGGATATAGGGGCTTGCATGACTATCCAGAGGCATATGATGATGAGAGATAGTTCATAGGATCATGTAGAGGTGTACAGTGGGATTCAGGGGGACACATTGGATTACAGGGAGGAGACATACTTAGTGGCGCATGGAGATTCCTCTCCCTTGCATCAACACATCATTCTAGGAGATCACCCTCACAATAAAAACAACTATATGAGTGATGATGGAGGGATATTGATTGACCCGCAGGTTGTGAAGATACCTATTGTTGTACCCAATGGTTGGTGTTCAGTGATGAGTACATGCAATTATTTACCACGGGTGCGAGTGGACGAGATTTTGGTCAAGTTCTTTGGATTGACCAAATCATATGAGACTTTCCAGTCCTACAGTTGGTTGTAGATATTTATGATAGCCTTTCCCAATGCCTTCATCATTGACAAAAACACAGGGGGAGATATACAGTGGTAGGGGACATGGAGAGTTGGTAGGCTGAGACCAACTGACATGAATGTCTTTATTGCATACAAAAGGATAGGGGTGGATCATCAGAGATGAATAGTTGGGGCCTTGGACGTGACAGAGAGTATCTTAGGCCATGGGATAGAGGATATCACAGAGGTTGATTTATATTCAGAGTCTCATAGGGATGAGGATGGAGGGATTTCGACAGTTACCAATAGAGAACATCAATAGTTAGCGGGATTGGAAGTGATGGACTTCCAAATTTGACACGGGATCTGAGAGTCCATTTGGTCTGTGACATCCCCCAAAAATAAAATATTTTTATTTTTGAAATGTGCTAGAAATTTATTTCCGTTTTTGGCAAATTTGAATCTGGAAAATTTTTCCATTTATGGCAATTCTGAATTTTGAAGTTAATAATTGTAATTAATTATTGTGACTGTTGGGAAGAGATATGATCTGAATCAACTAACTAGTTGACTACGACACTTGTATAAAAACATAATATTTATATATTAAATGTAGGAGGACAAATGGAACAACCATGTTAAAATCAATTGACCATGACTCCATGAGTTGGGAACTTGTTGGAACTGCTTCTGGGCTGATTATTACAAGTGGAAAATCAGATATTTGTCCACTGGAAGCCCCTAAAAATCAGGGATTAAGAAGCTGCGAAAATCCCCAAAGGAGGGAAAAAGACCTGGGAATTTTTTTTTGATAAATAGCATATGCGAGGAGGCAGGACACTACCAAGTATGCCCGGAAAGGATTGTGAGTCCTCTTGTTGTTATGAGAATTGTTGAGAAAGTGTGAGGCAAGGGGATATCAGCTGAAAAATTTGGAATATTGCTGAGGAGTCTCCAAGTTCGCCCTCATGGATTCATGGTCAGGCTAGGGGGTGAATCGGGCAAGTAGTTTTGGCTGCCCTATTCTATGGTTGGGAGGAACGTGGCTATTTCCTTTGTCTTCCCGCGGATTGGATTCAGATATGTTGATATACCCCTCTCTATTTTGAATGGCCATGTTTGATTGATGTTAGGTATCTGTTGAGTGATTATATCTAATTGCGTTAATGTAAACCTTTCCCTCTCTGTTCTTGGATGTTTTGTGTGTAGCTGATATTATGCATCTAATTGTTCTAAATTTGAAATAATTCTTTCAATGGATGACATATTTTGTTGTATTAAATTTATAATCATAGTCTAAATTATGGAGTGGTCCCTCCCAAAATCTGAAAGTACTAGGAAATTTATTTTTATAAGAGTTGAGTTTAAGAAAGTCGATCCATCTATAGGTTAGGTTTAATCTGAAGTCGAAATGATAGGATACTCTGTATATGTGAAGAAGACCAATTCGTGTAGATATAGGTTTATTTATGTGATGAAAGTATTAAACAAATCTAAAACTAAGCAAAGTGGAATTGAGTAAAATTGTGCCGAAAGGAAACAGGTAGATGCATCGCTAGAATTAAATTTTTGAACAATCTTGCCCCTTAAAGAGACTTCATGTTTCTTACATTTAAGAATTGAAGAGAATATGAAGTAGCAAGGACCAATGGATCAGAGGGGCACTCATGTATTTATCTACATATGCGTCTTTCCTTGCTTTGTATGAGTTTTTCACATGCACTAAACAACATGCAAACAAAATACTAGATGTGTATAGAATGACAAAATTCAGAAAGTTAAAGAATTTTGGAAACCCTTTTTTTTGTTTATCGGATGCTAAAATAATCATGAGAATAGATGCCTTTCGGAGGATTTTTTCTTTCGTTGTTTTTGTTTGAGAATGGTCTACCCCTTTCCTTATTTAAGGTCTATGAAAAATTTAGAATTTACCTTATACATAAAAAAATTATCCTTTTGTGCCCTTCTGTGCGTGTAAAATTCATAATTTTTTAGGCTTTCAAAATTCTGTGAGGTAAAGGGATATTGTATCCTTCTACACCTTCTGTCTCCCAGAAATGAAAGCAAGAACTCTCCCAGAACACGAAATCAAGAGCACTAGTAAAGGATAAAGATCAGGGGGTGATGAATATAGTGTGAAAATTCACAGTAGTAGTAGAGTATTCTTTTCCTTTGCGTATGATTTTCCTTAATTTTTCAACAGAAAGACTTAGTCCAACTTTCTTTTTGATTTTCAGAGGTTCGTGCATATTGATGTATGGATTTTGAACTCGCAAAGTTCTAAACCCCGAAACCCCAAAGCTTCCACTTTTCACATTTCAAAGGTTTGGGCATGTTGATGCTTGGGCACTTGACTCATGAAGTTCCGAACCCCGAAACCCGAAAGTTTCCACTTTTCTCATTTCAGAGGTTGGGCATGTTGATGATTGGGTGCTTGACTTGCAAGGTTCCAAACCCCGAAACCCTGAAGTTTCCACTTTTCGCATTTCAGAGGTTGAACATGTGAGGCTTGGGTGCTTTCACTCGCAAAGTTACAAACCCCAAAACCCCGAAGCACTAGTCCAACCTTTCCACTTTTTTCATTTTGGAGGTTGAACATGTGAGGCTTGGGTGCTTGCACTCGCGAAGTTCCAAACTCTGAAACCCCAAAGTGCTAGTCCAACCTTTCCACTTTTCGCATTTCGGAGGTTGAACATGTGGGGCTTGGTCGCTTGCACTCGTGAAGTCCTGAACCATGAAACCCCGATGTGCTGGACCGACTTTCGTGATTCTAGAGATGTTGTATTTTGATGTTTTGGGGCTTTTGAAGTTGCAGGATTTCGAACCCCGAAAACCCGAAGTACTGAGGCCACAGTATTCTAGTTTTCTTTTCATGTTTTTGGTAAACAACGTGGCCCCTTTGTTTTTGTGTGTTCGGCATTGGAAAATCGTCGAAACCCGTTTGAGCACTGTCTTTCAAAAAAAATTGTAGGAGCACAGCAATAATTATTGGTTATATGAACAACTCTAACACGGTAAGGAATGGACTGGTAGAATCGATGGAGAATTTTCATCTTAGACAGAGATAGGATAAAAGGATAACACATAACATTATGAGTCACTGTGTACAGGGCGTGACAAGTACATAATTGGTTGTATTGGAAGGTTTTAATCTAGTTAAACCAATGTTTAGTGTGATGTTTTTTTTAGTTCTGCTTGCCATGAAAACATGCACCTTTAAGTATTCCAATTTTTCATAATGAGACTATTGTTTTAATGCCATTATGGATAGAATTAAATATTACCTTCTCCTATATTCTGAGCTTAAACGCAATGGAGTTTTGTCATAGATTTTTTTTTTTTTGGTAATTATGTGGTTCATTACATATGGTATCAGAGCAAAAGTTACAACACTGGGCTTGAACAGGGCCACATTAATTGCTTAGTATATATTATGATTTATGAAAAAACTAATAAATCTTGTGGATTACAAACATAAATCTTTTCTGTTTTGTGTTGAATAATGGCAGCTCAAGAAGGTGCAGAAATCAGGATGGAAGGGAATCTGCAGCAAGGACCTCCTAGAGATCCGAGACAGAACAATGATGGAAGTTCACCCACAGAGGTGTTGGAAGCAATGAGGAACCTTTTTGTTGAACTATAGGTTTTCAAGGCTGAAAATGAAAAATTGAAGAAGGCACAGAAGGAACAACAAGAGATAAATGAAGTCCTACTGCGTAGTATAGTAACCAAAGATGATAACCATGAGGAAGAGGTCAGGAAGAGGGCCTCCAAGAATTCTGGTATGAAAACAAAAAAAGGAGATATTTCGTCTGAAGGGAAACCTTCAGTTGAAGACAAAACCATACTAGACAAAAAAATAAAACAAACAGACCACCTTGAAGGAGAA
Organism: Picea sitchensis; assembly: GCA_010110895.2. Taxonomy (NCBI): domain Eukaryota; kingdom Viridiplantae; phylum Streptophyta; class Pinopsida; order Pinales; family Pinaceae; genus Picea; species Picea sitchensis. The sequence continues at coordinate 69,682 of SNQJ01S0000625.1, forward strand.
TTTAAAAAGATTAAACCAACTACTTTTGATGCAGAATCCAGGACATGAGAAGAAGTTGAGGCGTGGTTGTTGGACATCAAAAAATACTTCCAAATCTACAACTATTCCAACAACATGAAGGTCAGAATGGCCATATACAATCTGAAGGGGAAGGCCAACATTTGGTGGTAGGACCTAAAATTGGCCAAGGGCCTAAAGGAGAAATAGTTGGAATGGTCCGACTTCAAGAAGTATTTCAAGAAACAATGCCTTTCTGAAAGTTATTATGAAAGGAAGACGAAATAATTTTACGAATTACGACTCATACAAATGACAATGGAGGACCTTATAAATAAGTTTCTGGAACTATTAAGGTTTGTGTCGTACATCTGGGAGGACAAGGTAAAGATCCAATGATTCTTAAGTTGTTTACCACAGGCTTACCAGGACATAATCAAGTTTGACAAGCCCAAATCCTTGAGTGAGGCATTTAGTAAGGCACGAATGTGCTATGACCAGTATAAAAAATGGGTAGAGTTTCCCAAGACCTTGAAGGATAAGAAACAAGATGGAATGCACCAACGGAAGAAGGGATACCAGCCAACTCCTTATCGGAATGTAGCAAAAAGTTTCCCAAGGAAGGATTTTCACTCCAATCATCTGAATACGCAAGATAGTGGTAAACCGGTACACCTGGGAACGAAGAAGTTTGGGAACAACTCCCATGAGCCATTAAAGTGTTGGGAGTGTGGAGAGCCTCATCTAAGGAGGAACTGTCCATGTTTAATTGCAGCAAACGACACTGCTGTCCACAATTTGCAGGAAGCCTCGACAGTGGGAGACATGGACAGAAGTATGCATCGGATAAATGTAGCCATAGATGGTCGACAAGCTAACCACCAGTCCTTGGTGGTAGAAATCAAAGGTAAAATCCATGACACTCGAATTTTTGTTTTAATTGACCCTGGAGCTACGTAAAGTTATATTACTCCCGATGTAGTAGAGTTGAATAAACTTAAGAAACAAAAGCACGAAAAATCTTGGTTTGTACAACTAACAACAGGTGCTAAAAGAAAAGTAGTTAACTTTATTTCTAATCTTGAGTTCAACTTAGATGTTCAAAAGATAAGGACCAATCTGAACATCCTACCACTAGGATCTTATGATATGATTATCGGGATGGATTGGTTGGAACAACACAAAGCAGTACTAGACTGTTATACAGAGATACTTAACTACAAAGATAATTTTGGCACTATTAGAACAGCCCAAGGCATACCAAAACCTGTGTCAGTCAGACAAGTTTCAGCGATGCAATTCAAGAAATGTATTAGAAAGGGATGTCAAGTTTACGCCATCCAAGTGATGAATCTATTAGAAAAAGAAGATAAGCCCAAGTTAGAAGATTTTGTTGTCCTACGTGAATTCAGAGACATGTTTGTCGATGAGATACTAGAATTACCTCTTAAGAGAGAAATAGATTTCTCCATAGACTTACTACTCAGATCAACCCCCATCTCGAAAGCACCCTACCAAATGAGTCTACCAGAATTGACAGAATTAAAAATACAATTACATGAATTGTTGGACAAAGAGTATATTAGACCAAGTGTCTCACCATGGGGAGCACTAGTCGTCTTTGTGAAAAAGAAAGACGGTACTCTAAGACTATGTATCGATTATAGACAACTGAACAAAGTGACCATTAAGAACAAATACCCCTTACCCAGGATAAATGATCTGTTCAATCAAGTTGGTGGGGCCAAGATCTTCTCAAAATTGGATTTACAATCCAGTTATCATCAAGTTAGGATAAAGGACCAGGACATAAACAAAACAACTTTTCGTACAATATATAGACACTACGAGTTTGTAGTCATACCTTTTGAACTCACTAACGCACCAACCACATTTATGTGCTTGATGAACAACATTTTCAGCCAGTACTTAGACAAGTTTGTAGTAGTATTTATCGATGATATTCTGATCTATTCTAAAACGGAGGAGGAACATGATGAACACCTAAGAATAGTTCTACAAACACTAAGGAAACATAAGCTATACGCAAAGTTCGACAAATGTGACTTTTATAAAAAATAAATACAATATTTAGGACATGTCATTTCCTCGGAAGGCATTGTTGTAGACCCAGAAAAGATAAAAGCCATTATGGAATGGCCAGTACCTAAGGATGTGGCAGATATCTGATCATTCATGGGAATCACCAGATATTATCGCATATTTATAGAAGGGTTCTCCAAGATAGCCTACCCTATCACGACATTACAAAAGAAAGGGACCAAGTTTAACTAGTCGCAAAAGTGTCAAGACAGTTTTAACAAGCTAAAAGAATTATTGACATCGATGCCCATTTTGAAGGTAGAAGACCCAGATAAAGACTTCACAGTATGTGTTGATGCAAGTAAAGAGGGACTAGGTGGTGTTATAACTCAGGAAGGGCACGTGATTTGTTATGAGTCCCGGAAATTAAAGGAACATGAGCGAAACTATGTCACTCATGACTTAGAATTGGCGGCAGTAATACATGCCTTAAAAATGTGGCGACACTATATAATGGGTAGAAAATTCTTACTATTGATGGATAATAGCGGGGTGAAATATCTATTTAACCAACCAGACCTTAATGCAAGACAAGCAAGGTGGATAGCCTTCCTGAGCGAATTCAACTTTGAGGTCAGACATATCAAGGGTAAGGAAAATAAAGTAGCAGATGCTTTAAGCCGCATAATCCATGGGTTATTTGAGATAAATATCAGCACGGAAGAAAGTGATCTGGAACAAAGAATAAGAACGATAGGTGTTAAGGATGGAAATTACACTAAGATGATGGCAGAATTTCAAAATAGTATTGCAAATTCAGATAAGCCAGATATAAGTATCGAAAAGAAGGGACTATTAAGATTTAAAAATAGACTTTACATACCAGATTCAGCAGAGCTAAAATTAACTATTTTAGACGAAGTGCATAAGAAACCGTATTCTGGCCATCTAGGCTACCAGAAAAAAATAACAACACTCAGAAAAATATTTTACTGGCCTAACATGAAGGGCGAAACAATAGAGTACTTAGCTAGGTGCCAAGATTGTCAGCAGGTTAAGGCTGAACACCAGCTCAGCTGGCCTATTACAGCCATTACCAATACCGGAATGGAAATGGGAGACCATATCACTGGACTTTATAACAGGTTTGCCTAAAACTCAGAAACAGAATGATTCAATCATGGTTGTAATCGATAAACTCAGTAAGTCTGCACACTTTATTCCTGTAAAGTCTACTTTTAAGGCTATTAATATTGCTGAAATATTCATGAAATAAATTTTTAGACTGCATGGTATTCCTGAAATGGTGATTTCAGATAGAGATGTAAAATTCACATCCGCTTTTTGGAAGGAATTATTTGTAGGGCTAAATACTAATTTGAATTTCAGTACGAGTTATCATCCACAAATGGATGGACAGACCGAGAGGACAAACCAAATCATGGAGGATATGCTTCGCATGTATGTAAGAACAAATCCGAACAAGTGGGAAGACTACCTACACTTGGTAGAATTTGCATATAACAATGGGTGCCAAACGTCAGCTAAGTTGATCCCTTTCGAAACACTGTATGACAGAAAGTGTACAACTCCAATTAGCTAGGATAACTCGGCTGACAGAATCATGGTTGGACCAGAGATGCTCCAAGAAATGGAGAACATGGTAAGGAAGGTACAACAGAACTTGAAAGAAGCACAAGACATACATAAGAGCTATATGAATCAGAAAAGAAGACACTTGGAATTTCAAGTGGGAGACCATGTTTACTTGAAGGTCAAAGCCTGAAAGAGTTCACTGAAGTTAGTGAATTGTGCCAAGCTGACACCCAGGTTTTGTGGGCCCTTCGAGATACTAGCTTGAATTGGACCCGTAGCATATCAAATTGCACTCCCAGCTAATCTAAGAATTCATAATGTATTTCATGTTTCTTTGTTGAAAAAGTATATTCATGACCCTACTCATATGATTGATTGGAACTTGGTGCAGGTGGAACCCGAAGGTGAGTTCTAGGTGGAACCCCTATGCATTCTGGACCGGAGCGAAATAACACTTCGGAACATAGTTGTCGCTCAGGTAAAGGTGCAATGGAAGCACTTTAGTCCTGAGGAGGCCACTTGGGAAGTGGAGGGAGATTTACGGAAATCTCATCCAATCCTGTTCTAGGAAAGGAACGAACATTGAGGACAGTGTTTTACTGAAGGGGGAAAGGATGTGACATCCCCCCAAAATAAACTATTTTTATTTTTTAAATGTGCTGGAAATTTATTTCTGTTTTTGGAAAATTCGAATCTGGATTTTTTTTCCATTTATGGCAATTCCGAATTTTGAATTTAATAATTGTAATTAATTATTGTGACTGTTGGGCAGAGATCTGATCTGACTCAACCAACTAGTTGACTATGACACTTGTATAAAAATAGAATATTTATATATTAAATGTAGGAGGACAAATGGAATAGCCATGTTAAAATCAGCTGACCATGACTCCATGAGTGGGGAACATGTTGGAACTGCCTCTGGGCTGATTATTACAAGTGGAAAATCATAGATTTGGCCACTGGCAACCCCTGAAAATCAAGGATTAAGAAAGCTACAAAAATCCCCAAAGGAGGGAAAAATACCTGGGAAAAAAAAATGATAAATAACATATACGAGGAGGCAGGACGTTGCCAAGTATGCTGGGAAAGGATTGCGAGTCCTCTTGCTGTTATGAGAACTACTAAGAAAGTGTGAGGCAAGGGGATAACTGCTGAAAAATTTGGAATATTGCTGAGGAGTCTCCAAGTTCGCCCTCATGGATTCATGGTCAGGCTAGGGGGTGAATCAGGCAAGTAGTTTTGGCTGCCCTGTTCTACGGTTGGGAGGAATGTGGTTGTTTCCTTTGTATTCCCATGTATTGGATTCAGATATGTTGATCTACCCCTCTCTATTTTGAATGGCCATGTTTGATTGATGTCAGGTATCTATTGAGTGATTATATCTAATTGTGTTAATGTAAACCTTTCCCTCTCTGTTCTTGGATGTTTTGTGTGTAACTGATATTATGCATCTAATTGTTCTAAAATTGAAATAATTATTTCAATGGATGACATCTTTCATGGTATTAAATTTATAATCACAGTCTAAATTCTAGAGTGGTCCCTCCCGGAATCTGGAAGTACTAGGAAAATTTATTTTTATAAGAGTTGAGTTTAAGAAAGACGATCTATCTACAGGTTAGGTTTAATCTGAAGTCAAAATGATAGGATACTCTGTGTATGTGAAGAAGACCAATCCATGTAGATATATGTTAATTTCTGTGACGGAAGTATTAAATAGATCTAAAACTGAGCAAATCAGAATTGAGTAAAATTGTGCTGAAAGGAAACAGGTAGATGCATCGCTAGAATTAAATTTCCGAACAATCTTGCCCCTTAAAGAGACTTCCTGTTTCTTACATTTAAGAATTGAAGAGAATATGAAGTAGCAAGGACCAATGGATCACAGGGACACTCATGTATTTATCTACATATGCATCTTTCCTTGCTTTGTATGAGTTTTTCGCATGCACTAAACAACATGCAAACAAAATACTAGATGTGTATAGAATGACAAAATTCAGAAAGTTAAAGAATTTTGGAAACCCTTTTTTTTGTTTATCAGATGCTAAAATAATCATGAGAATCGACGCCTTTCAGAGGATTTTTGATTTCCTTGTTTTTGTTTGAGAATGGTCTACCCCTTTCCTTAGTTAAGGTCTATGACGAATTTAGAATTTACCTTATACAGAAAAATTTTGTCCTTTTGTGTCCTTCTGTGCGTGTAAAATTCATAAGTTTTTAGGCTTTCAGAATTCTGTGAGGTAAAGGGATATTGTATCCTTCTACACCTTCATTCAACCAGAAACAAAATCAAGAACTCTTCCAGAACATGAAATCAAGAGCACCAGTAAAGGATAAAGATCAGGGAGTGATGAATATAGTGTGAAAATTCAGGTTGAGACCATGTGTTATTTGCAGGAGACTCATGGTGTTGATATGTTGCAGGACTATCCTTCATGAGGAATTGTAGTTCAGATTTTGATATGGGATCCATGGATTTGAGTGCTTGATAGTTCATTGTTTGATGGCATTGAGTTTCGAGTAGAGTGGTTTCTCGGGGAGTTGACTGAGACTCTTTGCCCATTGATCATTCTACTCATCAGGGGCATTTGGGTGTCATGCACGGTGAGAACTTGGAGAGGCCACATCTTGAGGGGAGTCTTACTTGTGTCACACCGGTGGATATGGGACGTCGGTATCATAGGTAGTTGGATTCAGTTATTGCTTGAGGATAAGCAATATTCCGGCAAGGAGGACTGTAATGTCCCCATTTTGGGACATTATTACATTACAGAGTGTTATGCCTACCAGAGTAGCCATATAGGGGTGACAACAAGTTCGAGAGATATTTAGGGGTTTTATTGGGCCCGAATTGCATCGTTCATCATATTTCATCATCAGGATCCATTCTGCACAACTTGGCTTTGGTTCCATTGTATTCCGATGATTTCCGTAATTTTGAGTTATTATGGGTCATATTTTAATTAAATTCACTAAGAAGGTCATAATGGGCATATTACTTGGAGAAACCTCTTAGTGTAATAGCTCATCAAAATCGGGAGGAAGATCACTACAAGATAAGATGATGAGAAGTGACTTTCAGTGGCCGGAGAAGCCATAAGGATAGATAAATCACTTTTTAGAGTTAAAATGGTTAATTAATTAATTAAGTGATTTAATCAATGAATAATAAAATAAAGAAAAAAGTCCGTTGGAGAGAAAAGGTGAATAGGGGGTATAAAGGAGAGATAGGGGCCTCTATTCTCTCATGATGATGATTGATTATTTTGTATTCAGCCTCTTAGCTTGGAGAGCTCTTAGAGCTTGGGGTTTTGAGGGTTTTGGTGACAAATCCTAGGATTGGTTTCGGTGTTGCAACGATAAACCCTAGCTAGTCATTTTGTGGGAAGAGATCACTTTGATCTCTTCATTGTTCTTCATTGGGAAGATTATACTTCTAATTGGTAGCGAAGTGTTCAAGTTGTGGCTGAGATTTTAGGGTGTGGGGTGAATTAGTGATTGTGGGATGAGCTCTTGTCCTGCTGGGTGCATTCTTTCATTATTTAGGCGCACTCTAATCTAGATCTGAACCGAAAATACTTGTTGGGCATCTTTCTTATGCAGCTGGGCGAGTTGCATACAAACCTGGGCACTGTCATTGATGAAATAATTCATTTGGGTGAGTTTATGAAGTGCTGGGTCGTTTTATTTCATTGTGGGATGAATACCTCACTGTTGGGGTGAATTTTGGGCTGAGAGAATGTTTATTTACTAGCTGGGCGAATTATTGAAGGAGGGGATAAGTTCTGGGCCATTATTTCTCCATTTAAATGCTGGATATCTCATGCAGGGCACACAGGATTTGAGGAGGGCACATTTGTCTCTAAGGAGGGAGCACTTGAATAGTGAAGGGCGTATTGTTGATTGTGAAGGGTTGTAGAGTGCCAAAGGAGGGTGTATTGTTACAACAGTGGTTGCAGAACCTTTGAAGGGAGTTAATCCCTTATTTCCTCAAGTGTATTGGTTGCTAATTGTTTGGGGAAACCTACAACCACTACCACAATACTCTTGTTGTTCTTCCAGCTGGTATCAAACAAAGGAAATAATAAAATAGAGCTACATCATTTTATGACTAGAGTAGACTGCATTTTCCCTGAGTCAAATTTGACATTGTGGGGATCCATTCCTATCTGGAAGAGGGTGACCTGAACCTATAATATGTCCATCTTGTAACAGGTCAATTTATTGCAATAAAATCGAAATATTTGTATGCATTTTTCCTTGCTGTCCTGTGTGTTAAATTGATGGTTATTTCCTTGTAAACTCTGTTGAAATAGACAGTCTGAACATGAAGCTTATTGGTGGCAAGAAAACATCATTCATCATGAAAGCTACATAAGAAAACCAAAACAATAAATCCATAAAAAAACAACAACCAATATAAGTGTTACATGGAGGATTGGAGTATGCTCACAAACTGTTTGACAAAAACTCTATATCAAAATTAAGCTACTGCCAACAAAGAAAGGGTTTATTAGTGAGAACAAAGGATTTCCATCAATTGTTTGACAAAATACTCAAACCAAAGTTTTTGTTAAATAATACAACAATATACTAAAGTAGCCACAATCATTAAAGGGGATGTTACACGGAATGATAGCGTAGGGGGCCCACTAGTTGAGATTCAGTGCTCTTAATCCAATGCAACTGACAGTTCATGCATCTGAGTCTCGGTTTAAGTTTTATTGTGAGTTGCAACTTGCCTCCTCAAGCCATTTAGGGACACGTGGTCAATTTGAAAATCCATTTGTTGGAGTATCTCTGACAATTGCGTTGATGAAACCTTGGGAAGAGGACTAAGAGGCCAATTATATCGAGTCATACAAGGAGATCGGGATAATGTTGAGCCCAACCCACAATGAGAATTGTTGCATGGATCACCATTGCCGATATACCAAAACTAAGATGCTAAAATATAAAAGTGGTAGATAGAAAATACAAAAATTAATCCTTTATTCCCAATACTCATCCCACCAACCCCTCTCTTCCCTCTCCTCCTCTCAAGATCCATAAATTAACTCGTGTTGAAATGGAAAAAACGTTAACTTAAATGTATCTACTACAATTTTGATGAAAAATATTTTCTTGGGCACAAATGGAAGGAGTAGAAAATATTTATGGCCACTTCCAAGGATATTTTAGAAGATGATAGTGATATCCCTCAAGAACCTTTTCCTCAACTAGTTGATGACACTTCCCTCTGATCAACCAAATGTGGAACCCCAAATTTCCCTACATGCCTTGACTGGTATTTCTACTCTTTGAACCCTTAAATTAATTGACTACATAAAGCATTGTAAATTCATTATCCTAATTGAAAGCAAGGTTTTGTGACACTTTCCAAGGAATCATAGTAGGCTCTCCAAAGATCATCAACTTACACTGCATGGGAAAACTCCTTAAAAATGGAAATTTGGGTATTGTTTCCTAGTTACATGACATTCAAGCCTTTGACACCCCTTCCCAACCCATCCCTTCTGACATGAAGTTAGTCTTATCCAAACACCAGTCAGTGTTTGAAACCCCCCAAGGATTCACACCCTCTCGTGGTGCACATGATCATTCTATGCCACTCATACCTAGTATTCCCCCACCCAATTTCCACCCTTATCACCACCCATTTGCTAAAAAAATGAAATTAAAAATATTATTCAAGAATTGTTAGTTGTAGGTGTTATCCGCCCTAGTACCGGTCCTTATTCATCACTAGTTTTCATGGTGCTAAAAAAACAAGGCACTTGGAATATGTGTCTTTACTTTCACCCTCTCAACAAGATAATTGTCAAGGATAAATTTCCCATTCCAGTCATTCATGATCTTTTGGATGAACTTAAAGGTGCTCAATTGTTTACCAAACTTTATCTCCATCCTGGCTGTCACCAAATTCGTATGAAGGAAGTTGATATTCCTAAAATTTATTTTTTTACTCATGAATTCCATTCTGAGTTCTTGGTGATTCCCTTTGTCCTTTTCAATGCACCGTCCACCTTACAAAGTCCCATGAACCACATCTTTAAACCCTTTGTAAATCATTTTGTCCTTGTCTTTTTTGATGACATCGTAATCTACAATAAAACTTGGTAATCCCATGTTACCCATGTGGATTATGTCTTACAACTACTTTATCATCATCAATTATTTCTCAAAATGTCCAAATGTACCTTTGGTGTATTATAAGTGGAATGTTTGGGCCATATTGTTAGTAAGGATGGTGTATGAGTGAGGCCAAAAAAATATTGAAGCAATGAAGGATTGGGCACATCTTAAGATTCTTAAATGTTTACGAGGTTTCCTTGGTCTAATAGGGTATTATAGAAATTTTGTCAAGAACTATGGAAAAGTTGTTGTTCCTCTCACTTCCTTACTTAAGAAAAATGTTTTCGGATGGATTGAAGAAGTAGATCAAGCCTTCCAGGATTTGAAGGATGCTATGTGTACAACCCCAATACTTGATCTTCCTAACTTCATGAAGACCTTTTTTTTGGAATGTGATTCCTTGGGAAAAGGCATAGGCACAATTCTCATGCAAGAAGGAAGACCGTTGGCCTTTACCAACAAATAAATTTATGAGTGAATCTTGGGAAAATAGGTTTTTTTAGTGAGGTTTAGAGAAGAAAGATAAGTAATGTGATTAGTTCTAACTTTAGCATCCTTTTTAGTGTATTTTGTTTTCATTGAGTGACATTTCTTGCGCTAAAGTTGACACAAAACATCATTTTGTATTTAGGACCATATTTTGCTTCCTTTTTGGATATTTAGTGCCAATTTCGGTGTCAAAGTGTAATTTGCATAATTTTAGCAACAAATTCAATGCCCAAATTAGCTTCCTTAAGGTGTGTGCATCATAAATTGCATTGGATTTTAGAGGGCATGTCATAATGGCAATAGATGTAGTGCTAAATTTAGCATTGGCATTGTATTTTTCAACATGTTTGGCAACATATATAGGGTATATGATTCTAACTGTTAGCATACATTGGATCTCTTTTTGAACAATTTCTTTATATTTTTGGTGTTGGTTGTGGAGCCTAATTATCTTCCTGATTCAGAGGTCCTTGATTTCAGCCGTGTTTATACCCCATGAAGTATTTACACCTTAGAAGTATGTACACTCTTCCATGCGGGGGAGTGCAGAGGGGGGGTACCCCCTCTG
>SNQJ01S0000625.1:116063-149530 GCA_010110895.2 Picea sitchensis
TTTGATTCATAGTCTTGTAGTTTTGAGATAGTGATTTTCATTATTTGTCATGTATTGGATTGTTTTAATGCAAGATTTTACTTTCTCATAGTGGTTTGTCGTTTACCTTTTTGTTGTGTGTTGTTGTAGATGTTTTTAAAATGATTTCATTACATTTAATTTACACACTTTCATGTTTTCATAGATTAATTCTAGATTAAGTTTTTTCTTTGATAGTTAGATTATGTCTCATTTGATTTTGTAGATTCAGTTTTTAGTCTCAAGTTTATGTAGCATTAAGATAGTTTCCTTTCATAGATTAGTTGCATATCTTGTGATTTTTTAGATTTAGATTCAACGACAGTAGTTTAACATGTTTCTTTTCAATCATTAGCATAGATTAGAAATCCTCTTACCCTGCATATACTTTGCGTACATCTCATAAGATTACGACTCCGGATTGATAATTTATGTCACAATTACTATCATATAATTCACTCGACAATAACTTGGAAATAATCCAAGAGGTATTTCGAGAAGAAGTATTTAACTAAGAGATATTATGATAGAAAGATGAAAGAGTTCTTTAAATTCAAGCTAGGCAGCATGACCATTAATGAGTATGAACGAAAGTTTATGGAATTGCTTAAGTATGTTCTGTTCGTTAAAGATGAGACTGTGAAAATTCAGAGGTATCTAAGTGGATTACCACCTTCCATTGATGACAAGATCTAGTATGATAACCCCAAGACTATGGAAGAAATGATAAGGAGGGAGAAATGATTATGTGAACAACAGAAAGAAAATCCTACCTTCCAGAAGGCTTGGGAAGACAAGAAGAAGTTCAAGAAGGAGAAGAGGCAAAAAGGAACCAAGTCATCCTTTTTCAGAAACAGTCCTTAAGGAAAACCATCTTTTAGAAAGCCCATAAAGGATGAAATGGGCGGAAAAATGCCAAGACAGACACCTATGGAGTGTTGGGGTTGTAAAGGAAACCATAGGTATAGATATTTCCCCCACCGAAATGATAAAGTGAGAGTTGTCCACAATGTTCAGTAAGCTAAAACAATGGAGGACATGGGCAGTAGAATGCCAAGGATCTATGTGGCCTTGGACAACAAGCAAGCTGAATATCAGTCACATATGATTGAAGTGGAAGGTATGATTAAGAACCAACCATTTACTATTTTAATTGATTCAAGGGCTAGCCATAGTTATGTAGATCCTATAGTGGTGGAAATTTTTCAATTGTCGAGAAGAAAGCATGAAAAATCTTGGTTAGTGTAGTTGGCTATAGGAACCAAGAGGAAAGTCACTCAGTTGGTTAAGTCCTGTCCTATAGACATGAATATACTGAGCATGAAGGTTGAATTGAACATTCTGCCTTTAGGGTCTTATGACTGTTTAATTGGGATGGACTAGTTGGATCAGCACCATGCCATCCAGAAATGTCGTAACAAGGCATTCACTTTCCTGGATGAGGAAGGGAATAAAAAAAAAGTCCAAGGAATTCCCAGAGATTTTGCTATCAGAGAAATCTCAACAATGCAGCTGAAGAAGTGCTGTAGAAAAGGCTATCAATTATTTGTAGCCCATGTGGAGGAAACACCTAAGGATAAGGTGTCAGGTATCGAAGACCATGCATTACTAAAGGAGTTTGAAGATGTATTTCAAGAGCTACCCAAACTACCTCCGAACAGAGATATTGACTTCTCTGTAAATTTGATGCCTGGAGCAGCTCTAGTGTCGAAAGCTCCTTATAGAATGAGTACGCTAGAGCTAAAAAAGTTACAATTGCAGCTTGAAGAGCTTATGAATAAGGGGTATATATGCCCAAGTGTTTCACCTTGGGGAGCCCCAATTTTGTTTGTAAAGAAGAAAGATGGAATGTTGATATTGTGTATCGATTTCAGACAATTGAAAAAAGTGACTGTAAAGAACAAGTATCCTCTGCCAAGGATTGGTGACATCTTCGATCAGTTGAAGGATGTGAAGATATTTTCAAAGATAGATCTCAGGTTGAGATATCACCAAGTAAGGATAAAGGATGAAGAAATCAGTAAGACTGCCTTTAGAACAAGGTATGATCATTAGGAGTTCACACTGGTGTTGTTTGGGTTGTCAAATGCACCTGCCATTTTTATGTGTCTGATGAATGGTGTATTCAGGGAATATTTGGACAAGTTTGTCATAGTCTTTTTGGATGACATTTTGGTGTATTCAAAGTTGGAGGAAGAGCATGAAAAACATCTGAGGATGGTGTTGCAGGTGCTAAGAGAGAACCAACTATATGCCAAGTTGAGCAAGTGTTCGTTTTATCAAGAGAAGATCCATTACCTGGGGCATATTATTTCGAAGGATGGGATAGTTGTAGATCCTGAAAAGGTTGAGGCCATTAGAGAATGGTTGGTGCCAAAGAATGTGAAAAAAGTTAGATCCTTCATGGGATTGGTTGGTTATTACAGAAGGTTTATCACAGGGTTTTCGAGGATAGCTCACCCTATCACTTCCTTGCAAAGGAAGGAGAAGAAGTTTCAGTGGACAAAAGATTGTGAGAAAATCTTTTAGCGATTGAAGCAATTGTTAACCAGTGCTCCAATCTTGAGGATTGCAGATCCGAATGAAGACTTTGTGGTGTGCACAGATGCATGAAAAGAAGGACTGGGAGGAGTCCTCAGTCAGAATGGGTTTGTGATCTGTTATGAATCCAGAAAGTTGAAAGAGCATGAAAGGAACTATGAAACTCATGATTTGGAGTTAGCGGCCATCGTTCACGCTCTGAGGAAATGGAGATATTACCTCATGGGAAGGAGGTTTGAACTAAGAACATACCATAACAGTCTAAAGTATTTGTTTGATCAACCAACCTTGAACGCTAGGCAGAGTAGGTGGTTGGAATTTCTCTGTGAGTATGATTTTGATATCAAGAATATGAAAGGGAAGGAGAATAAAGTGGTTGATGCACTCAGCAAGAGAGTACACGAATTACATGCTACAACCATTAGCATGTATCAAACCGATATAAAGAGCAAAGTTTTGGAAACTGCAAGTGTCGACTTGTAGTAGTAGTAGATGGAGTTTGTAGCAAAGCTATAACAAGGTGAAATTCCACAGAAAGTGGAAAACTATAAGTTAGAGACTGATGGAATAATTCTATATAAAAACAGAGTTTATGTACCTAATGTCTGGGATTTGAAGCTTGTGATTCTAAAAGAAATGCATAACGTTCCTTATGCTGGGCACCCTGAATATCGGAAGACTGTGGCAGAAGTCAAGAGCCATTACTTTTGGCCAGGTATGAAGAAAGAGATCGTTGAATACATCACCAAATGTATGGAGTGTCAAAAGGTTAAAGTTGAGCATAGGCACCCAATGAGGTTGTTGGAACCTTTACCCATTCCTAAGTGGAAGTGGGAAGTGGTGACAATGGACTTCATCACAGAATTTCCCAAGACCGACAAGAAGCACGATTCAAATATGGTGGTGGTGGAAAAGCTTACGAAAGTTTCCCATTTCATTACCTTAAAGACTACTCACAAGGAAGCAGATGTTGCTGATATTTTTATGAAGGAAGTGGCAGGATTGGACGAAATTCCCAAGACAATTGTGTCTGATAGAGACCCAAAATTTACCTCAAATTTTTGGAAAGGGTTATTCAAGGGATTTAGAATGAGTCTAAATTTCAACACAACCTATCATCCTATGTCGGATGGGTAGATAGAGCGGGTGAATCGAGTGATAAAAGACATACTAAGGATGTATGTGATGGACAAACCATCGAAATGGGAAGGCTATCTAGACTTGGTAGAATTTGCCTACAACAATGGGTATCAAGCATCATTGAAGATGAGCCCATTTGAAGCACTTTATGGAAAAAAGTGAAATACTCCAGTAAGTTGGGATAATCCAGCTGACATAGAACTAGTTGGGCCAGAGTTGCTTAAGGAAATGGAAGAGCGAATGCTGAAAATTAAGCAGAATTTGAAAGTTGCCCAAGACAGGCAGAAAATTTATGCTGATAAAAGCATAACCCACCGAGAGTTTAAAGTGGGAGATCATGTTTTTCTGAAAGTAAAAGCCAATAGAAGTTCCTTAAGGCTGGGAAACTATTCCAAGTTGGCAGCCAGATTTTATGGGCCATTTGAAATCCTAGAAAGGATTGGGCCAATTGCATATATGCTTGGATTACTTGCATCCATGAATGTACATAATTTGTTTCATGTTTCATTACTTAAGAAATATATACCTGATGTTAATCATGTAATCGATTGGAATGTGATTTAGGTGGAACAAGAAGGTGTCCTGCAAGTGCATCCTGTGAGCATTTTGGATCGAAAAAGAAAACAACTCTGAAATCGAGCCATAGGGCTTGTAAAGGTCTAGTGGACCTGGTACGGTCCTAAGGACATGACATGGGAGCATGAAGATGCAATGCGGGCAGAATACCCACATCTTTTTGAAGATTTTGGAAAATCTTGTTGATGCTATGTGAAAGTTGCACTAAGGACAGTGAAAAAATAAGGGTAGGGGATTGTAATACCCCAAGGACATGCCCCAATTTCATTATGAATTGTAATTATGTTTTATAGGCTGGTGAGCCAAGTTTATATAAGCTAGTGGGATTATGTGTTTATTAGGCCAGGGAGCCTAAGTGTTGATGGCCAAGAGCCTAATTTTTGTACATGTAATGATGCACATTATTAATATAAAACATCTTTGCATGTGGACTGACCATGATTAATGAGTGATGGGGGACTAAACTTCCACAAAGTATGGGTAAGGGAGAGGGGTTTGAAAGGTTGGGAGAAGGGATAATCTTAATATCTTAAGTCCTTGGGAATAATAATTAAATATTATTTCAAAGCTGTGTAAATGTTTATGTTTTATCCTGAGTTCCTAGAAGGGGAAACGTGTGAAAAATGGGGAGCATGCATCCCCAGGGAGAGGTTTCGACCTGGGTGCATGTAGTTAAAATTAGAGAAGTGAGTCGTGTTGGGGGTTTGACCTCTCATTCTCCATCCTTCACCTGAACTCGCGAGTGTCCATGATCAACCTTTGTTTTTCGATGTTTGTTTTGGGGAATCCTTACCTGAACTGTTAAGTCTCTGCGTGGGATCTTTGTACACCCTCACGCATCCCCGAAACCCAAGATGTGAGTCTGTCCTATATTGTTGGTTGGAAAAACTGAATGTCCCATAATTGTTGAGCCTTGTTATGTTGTAAGATCTGTCTGCCACTAGTTTTTGGAAGCCTGTGTCTGTGTTTTCGGTGGACTGTTGTGTCCATGTAGTGCTTGACTGTGTGTGGATTGTGGACCAGTGTAGGTTCATGTAGAGCCTTGTGGTTACCCAACTATTTTGGAAATCGAGTTGAAGGAAACAAGTTGTCTGGCCTATGTGTAACACTCTCTCTAGGTGAGGGAGGTGGTTGCGGTTGAAGAGGCAGGTTGCAAAGCCTGTGAGCAACTCTCTCCAGGTGAGAGAGTGCACTGAGGAAGTGAGAACTCCTGGAAGGGGTCTTGTAGCTGCTACAAACCTCAGAGACTTCTGGTCCAATCTGTTACTGAAGCACAAGGTAAGGGAGGTTTAGCAACCAAAGGACTGTCTTGGTGATAGTGAAGGTGTATACTCCTAGGGTGGGATAGGCATGTGGGGAATGAGAGTCTGTGAGAAGTGGGCATAAGTGGCTCCTGGGAGAAAATCCTTCCTCTGTAAGTGTGTGTCTTCCCATTGACCTTGCCTAGCCTAGTGATGCAGATCCCTCCCCAGACCCGCAGGTCAGAATCTGCACAGGATCTTTTCTTTTTGGCCCTTCAGAGCTCGACTGGCTCTTCTATTTCCCTTTTGGGAAATCTACCCACAACAACACTTTTGAGGAAATTCCTCTTTTATTTTGGGATATGGGACTTCACGAATTCGCGAATCCTGTGGTCGAGCACCTCACCTCTCTGACCTCCAAAACCCAAAATACTTAAATCACTTGACCTTTACCTGACGTCAGTTTCAACTTTTCGGCTTTCGTGAATTTGGGAGTTGCGATGTCATGGAACTCTAATCCTCAGCTCCTGAAATCCTGAAACCCGACATTTTGAAATGGTACTTCACCTCGTTGTTTCCCAAACTCGACAGGAAGTCTCCTGTCCTTCCACGTGTCACCTACTCTTCATTTCAGGTTTTCTCCCCTACTGTGTCTCGATATCTCTCCCTCGAGACTTCTGAAACCCCGAACTCCGAAGTTCTGAAAACTTAATCTTGTTTCTCCTTGCTATTTTCCACAAATCTCGACAAGAAGCCTCCTCTTGTCCTTCCACGTGTCGCCTTCTCCTTGTTTTGGGTTTTCTCCCCTACTATATCCCAATCTGTTGTCCTTAAGACTTCCAAAACTCCAAACTCCGAAGTTTCAAAACTTAACTTGCTTCCACCATGAAAACCTCCTTTTCGCATTTCGGGGATTTGATCGGCCAAGGATTTTGGCTTACACCTCAAAATCTTGAACCCCGAAATGCCAAAATGGTTGATGACCTGAACAGATCGAAATCAATGGTCCACATTGACTCTACCTTTTGAAGGGCGGATCTATCCAGCGCTTCACTCCCCTGCAACTTCCCTGGATCCTACGATCCTCGCTATTTCAGGGATTCTCCTCAGAGAATTCCCACTGTCCAAATTTATTCTTCCTTCGCTTTGAGTCAGCTCAGTAATCCTCCTCACTATGACTTGGCCTCTGCATGATGACCAAACTCCTTGCGGCACTCTTCAAATACGTCTAAGTATTTGAATCCTTTGACTCTATGCAACTCCTTGCGACAATAGTCTTCAAACCCTCTCTTTGGTTGATAAGCTCTGAACTTCCAACCAGCCTATGCACACCTTGCACAGCTTCTATGCCTGACTTGCACCTCCATGGGAAATGAGAACAACGGTATCCCTCCTGAGATTTTCAGATATGAACTCTGAAACCGTCAACACACTCCTCTGCACTCCTTGCAGGAACTTTGACTCAAGAAGAGAAACAATTGAAACTCATTTCTTTACTCTCTAAGACTTCAAATACCCAACATGAAATCATGCATACATAGCATAAAAGAAAATGTACAACAGAAAGAGTAAAACAACCATGAGCATAACATTTAGCATGTATACACAGAAAGCATTAGAACACCATGAGTCTGAATCAAAGCTTCATATATTAATCTCATAACTTTTGTACATGGGCTCTTCTACACAGCTCTCTGCTTCTTCTCCTCTATGCTCTATTCTCAATTGATAATGTTAATTGTTACAATGATACAAGATGAGGGTGTCTATATTCGGTTTTCCCTCCTACGCTCTAAACTGTCTAATCTGCATTTAAATCTACCTACTTACATTAATTATGCATAAATTCCTTCACCTACTATAGATGAGAGCAACTGCTCAAGATCTGTTTATAATCTCTAAGTGTGCTTCCTCTTAACTATTACATTAATGTTTCAAAACATTTCAAAAAATGTGCGCTGGTTCTTTCTAGTTGTCTTCCGTCTTCACACTTGCTTGCTGCTTATGATGCTTGTGATGCTCCTGCATCACCTAGGATTCCCTGCCAGTGGAGCTTAGTCCCAGATCAGGGGTGACCTACTGTTGAGAGTGATGAGCAGTGTTGTATAAGGCTGGGAGGTTCATGGAAGTTCTGCACGCAGTTGGTGGATTACAACAAGTTTCAAAGATAATTATCAGTTTTTCCTTAAAATTATGTTTTGCATGCCTATGATGCTTATATGTTATCATGTATTCTATTGCATATATGAATTAGTGTTAATGTCCTTGATGATGTATATTAGCAGTAATCATGTGCTTACTCTGAATTATTTAGATTAATATGTTAATTAGATTTATTATGCATGTTATATATATAATTATGTGAATGTTCCACGTAGTAGCATTGCCCGACAAGTGGGTTGATGGTCGGGGATGTTATAATTGGTACATACTTGGTACATGGTTGGATGCACTTGTTTATTGTATAGGTTGATTACAGGTTGATGCATGGTTGATGCATGGTTCAAGTTTATTGGTACATGTTTACATCGGTATATCTCACAGTGATAGTGTGACAGTGGTTCCATCATTCTACTTCTACTCCAGGGTGGTTGGACAGGGCAAGGACAGGTGGTTGTAGCCACCTTCTGGTTGTATCCGAAGAACATAGGAGGTTGTAGCCTCCTTCTGGTTGTAGCCAAAGAATAGGGGCGTTGGATCTTCCTTTAGGTCGTAGCCTGAGAAATAAGGGGGTTGAAGCCTCCTTCCAGTTGCATCTAGAAAACAAAGGAAGTTGGTGCTTCCAATGGATGTAATTCTTCAAGACATATAAGAAAAAGAATTTTGTGGTTTTCTCCCACTTTGGGTTTCCACGTAAAACACTGGAGTATTGTGTATGTGTATGATTGTTCATTTGTTCATTTCTTATTTACTCTGTACTTATTGGATGATAATGCTACATTGATATAACACTTGGATTATATGGTTAAAAAGGATTAAATTTCTCTATTATTGATTCACCCTCCCTCTCAGTAATCCAACACCAACTTCTAATTGTCAAGAAGAATGAGCATTTAGAGAAAACATGGATAAGAATTAATGCATAATGTTATGAATGCTATCAAAGGTTATTCTTTTGACAAGTGAATAATGTTATGAATGTTATCAATGAATATCCTTTAGAGCCATGGTCGTTATGAATGTATTTTTTAGGTCAACGCATGGAGTGGGGTTGTTATTTTGGAGAAATAAGCAACGAAATTCCTCATTTACTGGGTTTCCCCAACAAATCTTCCTACCTCATGCACATTCCTTTGTGTAGGCCATATATTATTGTGTTTACTTTGCTTTGATTAATATTGAGTTCACACCCTCCCACTACATAATCCAAATAGATTGAGGCCTTAGACAAATTCATATTTATTGCAATTCATCAAAAGTTGATTTTGTTTTAGAGTTTCAAGCACTTGCTACAAATGCAACATTTGCTCATCCCAAGAATTTCACTAAACACAAGATTGTCATCCAAGTACACTATGGAAAAAGAATCAATGAAATTGCATAAGACATTATTCATTGTGCACATTAAAGTCGCCAATGCATTGCACAACACGAATTGTAGCACCAACCATTCGTAGAGTCTGATGCCCAATAAGGACCAAATTCTTCTTCATCCACAAGGATCACCAAGTATCCTTTTCTTAAACACTTTAACTGTGTACGGTTCCAAATCGATCCTCAAAATATCAGCTTTTAATCCTCCTCGGGTTTCAAAATTATAATAATAAAACTTAGACTCGATTCAATATAATATGGAATTAGCTCTTGGGATACTTCCCAAACCATATAACCATGGGCCACTTCCCAAACCATATAACCATGGGCCACTTCCCAAACCATATAACCATGGGATACTTCAATAAGAAAAATTGTTTTTCTACATTTCTAGAACTCCCATACTCTTCTATATTTGCACAAGAAAATATATCTCCAAGAACAATTTGTCTTTCGCCCTGAAAAACACATTCAACAGTTAATAAAAATTCATAAAACATATTAAATTTCTCATATCTTTTCTCGTTAACTCTGCTGAAATTTTTCTCTTATTTTTCATCCTTTTGATGTGCATATGACATGTCAATCTTGTCATATCCTCCTTCATGTTGTCTTGTCTTGGAAAAGTCTTCTTTGTCTTCACATTGTTCTGAATGTTGTCTAGTTTCTAAATTTTGTTCTTTGTTCTTCTCTTTGTCCTTCCTTCCTTGCATATTTATTGTCATTCTTCCCCTTTTTTTCTTACAAATCTATAAGCCACTAAGTTGCTTTTTCCATTCCTCATGATTTTCAATCAAAATCTTCCAACGTCTCATTTTAGAAGATAAATTTCTCTTTGTTTTTATACAGGAAACAAAATCACCATATATAACAGAGTTTCCATTCAACTCTAAAGTCCCTTTTACAATAGTAAAAATTATTGTTACCACCATGAATATCACATTCCATTGAACCCCTTTTCTTCTTACTGCAAATGCATAGTTCACTAAAGAATCTTTTCCTTCATCCTCTGAGATTGCCTGTCTCTTTTCAGTTTGTTGATCACATCTACCATTTCTCTTTTTGCAATTTGTACAAATAAACTTATCTTCAATTTTCTGTTGTACATCAGCCTCTGCCAACTTATCCTCAGGTTCTTGACTATCCTCTTTTCCTTTCCACTTCATAGTCTTTACTGGACTAGTTGTACCTCCTTGGACTGAATTATCCTTATGAATCTTTGTTCTACCATCTTCCATAATGAAACCTTTACTAATATTCCTTTCCATTAGTGCTCCTTTATGTCCTTTCAAGACAATTTCCTTCCCATTAACTATCAATACAGGTTCATAATCATTGAATGAAATTAGAAGAGATAATCCCATTACCTCAAGTGTTTGCACTATATATATATACCCTTGTTTGATCTGTACATAAGGCTATCTTCATGCCTCTTTTCTATTCCTTCTTTTGCAATATGAAATTTCCTTTTGTCTTCAAACTGTCTTCCATGTTTTTTCCAAGTCTTTATGGCTTTATCATCTTCAACTTCCATTGTAGTATTCAATAATTGTCCATCTTCAATGTCTTTGAACACATGTTCAATTAAGAATTGTTCTATTACATACATATCTTCTAAAAACTTACATATGGACTAGGGTTTCATGTGGAGTGCTCACCTTCTTGCTACATGGATTTCAGGCATACTTCTTGAGCTTGTGATGGAGCACCCTAGGGTTTTGTGGTTGATTTGGGATGGTTTTGGCACTTATTGTCATTTATTCATGATCTATGAGGAGTTCTCCACTTGGAATACAATTTGATGGTGGTTATTCTTGGAGATTGATATTAGGGAGTTGTTTTGAAGGCCACTTGTAGCATATAACCTTTTTAGTCAGCACTCAAACCTCTCATTTATTTTGTTGTTCATGTATCTTAGTTCCAGCACAACAGGAGGGTTATCTTCAGGATTCGAAATATTTTATTGGGCTAATTCAATTATCCTTGGAGAGGTTTTTACAGAAGCACTAGTATTCTTTTGAAGTGATATATTTTCAGGCATGGTTTAGTGTTGTTTACCATTATAATTTGCAAAACATACATGCCATAAATTAGCACTCTTTTGAGACTAGTTTCATACATATATCAGTCATCAAGAGGGGATCTCTCCCATACTGTACATGGAATTCAAATGAGTTTTCAATAGCACCAGTTTTAACATCTTATGACAAAATAAAGGACACATTTATGGCAACAATATTCAGTCATGTTTCATGGTATAACAACAAGAGAATGAATTCTGGACTATTCCCCTAATCCCCTAAGAGGAGGAGGTCTATAAGAGAATGCATCCTCATAATTCCCCTGTATTAAGATATTTATTTGGAGGAAGACTTGATTTATCTCCAATGGCTCAATGACCATGGGTTTTCTTAATGTTATGTGCCTTATCTTAAGCATTTTCATTATGTTGCATGTGATGTTTCTTGGGATATCTTAGTGAATGCTCTATTAGAGTAATAGTTGCATGTTAACTTTGTCTCCTTGAACAATATTGAAACCCTAAGGAAGGATTGAGAGTGATCATCCCCTTCCTTTGTTTTATCCATCTTAACTCATTGAAGGATTCAAGGTTTTCCTTAATGGTTAGAAGTGGTTATCCCCTTAAGGATTTTCTTGGCTAGGGTTTAGTTCTAGGGGTTAGAAGTGGCTATCCCCCTAGGGGTTTAAAACATGGTTTTCTTGATCTTATGCTAGTAGCTCTTGAAGGGATAGGACGACACATAGTGTTTATGAGGGTATAAACTCTAGGGTTTTCTCTCCTAAGAGGTTGACCTAGGCTTATGAGGTGATAATCCTATGATAGAATTTAAAGTCTTAGTTTTCCCTCGGTCTCCATTGAAGCGCTACATTAAATCCATATGCCCAATGAAAATACATTGATCTTGAGACCTCCAAGTACTTTCTTCAATAATCTAAAGCTACCCAAACACATTTTTATCAGACTTCACTCTCCACATTGAGATTCCTTGCCCTAAGTCCTCACAATATTAATTGAGGGAAACCCCCTTCAGTTGGAGGAAAACTAGATTGAAGTGAAAGAGGGTTGGTGAGGTGACAGGGGCCTTCCCTCTAAGTTACGGATGATTTCACTTGAGCTTTCGAACTTTAGCTCAACAATTGCGAGTTTGTGTGCTAACACACCCGAGACATATCCTAGTGATCCTAAGCCTCATTAGACAAGACCCCCTTTACCATTAGAAGTTAGTCCTCCTCCTCAACCAACCTTGCTTAAGACCGATGATATAGACTTAAATATTGATATTGTATATTTTTTAAATACCTACAAAATGGTCGCTATTGCGACGTCTTGGAGTGTCGCTCCCATAGAAACCATGTCAGACTTGATACCTCTTAACGTCTCTCTTGCCACCTCTGCTGATGTTGGTCTTACGATGTCTTGCAGTCTTATCGTCGCTATTTACACCACTGGAGTGTTTCTCCCATAGAAACCACATCGGAGATGATACCGTGTACCATCACTATTGCCACCATTTCCTACGTCACTCTTACAATGCTTGGAGATATCGCTCCCAATGCAAACATGTAGAGAGACCAACAAAATGGGACGTCAGAATTTCGATGTCTAGGACGTTGTTGTAGAGACGACTATATGGGGTTTGGACAGTTAAATCTGAGATGACACGTGTTTGCATGAAATATTGCAATAGTGACAATATCTATGTCATCAAAAAAGAGACGTCATGTGAAATGACTTTTGAGGGGGTCCGTTGTTTGTTGTTCTCTTGACAATATGAAGTGGCAATTGCATCAAACGTGCTGTCGGAATTTGACCCAAATTTAGTAGTGAGTGCTTTCATTAACTGACTTGTAACAACCCTTTGCGATTGAGACAAATTCTTCAGACTATGTTGTGGGAACAATCATTACTCAACACGACCACCCCATGGCCTATCATAGTGAGACACAATCAGATGTCATTGTTAAGTACCCTACTTATGACAAAGAAACGTACTGCATTGTGCAAGCATGATGCCAGTGGAGGCATTACATTCTCGGGAAGGAGACAGTCATCCACATTGATCATAATCCGTTGCAGTTCATGTAGACATAGGGAAAATTGCAGAATCACCGCCATCAGAAGTGGTCCACATATTTGTAGCATTTCCATCTCAACATCAAGTATAAAAAAAATAGTACCAACCGAGTCGTTGATTGCCTCATATGACCTCCAGTCATGGCACTCACCACAATAATCGATTCTTGTGGAAACAAGACCTCTAGATGGCCCCACCTCAATGAGACAGATCATGACTTCTCCAACACCTACCAGATGTTGGGCGCAAATACAACTTTCATCAATTTCTATTTTCAGAATGGGTTGTTGTGCCATCTGGGCCATCTTTGTGTTCCATCAAGTGAGGGAACGAAGCTGATTTGAGAATCCCACTACAGTCGGGTGGAAGGACACTTTGGCATGGAAATTACAATGGAAGTGTTGCAGTGACATTTCTACTAGTCGAAACTTTGACATGATGTCAGCAAGTATCTCTAGTCATGCACTTCCTACGCTATTTTCAAACAGGACATTAAGAAACAAGGCATGTACACACCTCTTCCTACTCTTGATAGGCCCTGGGAATCCATCTCAATGGACTACATGTCAGGACTTCCATCCACCAAGCGGGGAAATGAATGTTTTTTTGTGATTGTTGATCTCTTTTTCAAGATGGCGATTTGGGATGCCTGCAAGAAGAACATCATAGTGGAGGCCACTACCAAACTCTTCTTTGAACGAGTGTGGGTACACTTTGGGATCCCACAAACCATTATCTCATATTGGGACAATTATATCCTCAACACATTATGGTCGAGCCTATGGTCACCACTGGACACCAAGCTCACCATGTCCACTGCCTTCCACCCCCAGACAGATGGTCAAACCGAGGTCGTCAACTAGATGATTGTGCACATCCTGCGCATGTACAATTCCAAGCACCCCCGCACCTGGGATGAGAGTGTTCCCTATGTTCAACATAGATACAATAGAGCCATACAGAGCCCAACCGACCACAACCCCTTTCAAGTGGGGTTGGGATTTCAACCATTGGGTCCCATGGATATTGCACGACCCCTTGCGGCCACCCAGGAAGACTCGTTGCATGCTCCAAGTGGAATTGACAAAGCCACTCGACTCATTGAGTGGATCCAACACATTCAACAACAGGTTCAAGATATTTTACAAAATTCCAATGCCAAGTACAAGCAGTGCCACGATCAACACCAGGTTCCACACCAATTTCAGATGGGAGACAAAGTTTGGTTGCACTTGCAGAAAGAATGACTTACAGGGCCTCATCAAAGCTTCGTCCACTCCATTATGGACCCTACATCATCACCAAGGTTGTGGGTGACAATTATTTTGAGCTCAACCTTCCCCTATTCATTGGCTTGCACCTAGTATTCGAAGATTTATCTATTTTCACTATAATATTATTTGAGCCTTTTTCTCATCAACTTTAAATTTTCACTATCAACTTTAGATTTTCCTACTAAGTTAAATATAGATTTTTAGATTTATATGTAAAATAAATATGACTAACTTGCAACACTGGAATGCTATTATCTATTATTTGTTCCTTTTTCTCATCAACTTTAAATTTTCACTATCAACTTTAGATTTTCCTACTAAGTTAAATATAGATTTTTATATTTATATGTAAAATAAATATGACTAACTTGCGGCACTGGAATGCTATTATGTATATCTGTCAGTAAAAATAACTTAAATATTATGGCCATTTAAAATCACTTTACTATTTAGGAATAAATATGATAGTTAATATATGTCAGTAAAAGCACTTAAATATTATGGCCATTTAATATCCATTTTTAAAGTGTTTCTCCGAAAATAGCAGTTTCCTTGCTATTCAATTTTGAATCAAAGGCACTTTCCAATACATATAGGCTTGAAGCCATTACAACATACTCATTTTGAGCTTTATTCATGCCATTATGGGAATTGAACCTGGGTGGGGAGGATAACAATCATTCCTCACAACCATCCAAGCTACACCCAATTGACTATATAGGAAAAAATATCCTATATAGGAAAAAAATAAACATGATGGTTGAAAAAAGTGATGCTACATAAGAGTGCAATTAAGTTTTGTAGTAAAAAACACACACCCTGTGGATTTGTAAGGGATATTGAAATACAAAGGAAATCCGGTTTTGTTAATTTCTTTCACTAGGATGCGAGAAGGTTTTATTAATGCATGATATCCTTTGATATTTTTATTTTTCAAACACTTCAACCAAAAATAGGTTTATTAGAAAAAATATTCAATGTCATCGACAATCATGACAATCCAAGGGACAATCCACACAACCTACACCTAAAATCAATGGAGGAAAGCGTGTCTCCATGACTTCGTACATCGAGATACCCACTATCATTAGTTTTGTAATTCCTATAGCTTGGTTAATAGATTTTCTTGAAGCACGGATGGAAATCATCTAAGCTTGTAAAAGGCTAATCAAAAGTTGTGAAATGAAAGATAATCTTGTTACATACAATAAATTAACACCATGGTGCCATGTTTATGATATGTTTTATAGCTTCCTAAGAAATGAGACACACGCCCCAGGTCATGCATCTTTATATCCCACATGATGGACATTTGTTTGACACATGTCCTAAAACAAGATATGTGTTAAATGCATGTCTAGCACATGTCTTAACAACATGTCGACATGTAGACACTAAATTGTAAGGAATATGGGAATTTGCAATTTGGAGCAGAGACAATGATGTATGTGCACTCCAAATTATATCTTATGTAGAGGATACATGATGAGTGGTTGAAGGAAAATACAGAGATGTGGGATGCATTTCTTAATGATAAGGGTTTAAATAATAGTGTTGATTTGGCATTATCCAACTTGGATCTTAATGAATTAGTGTTAGACCTGGTCCCTTTTGATGAAAGTGAACCTCTTGAGCAATCATCCTCCATACTAGTAGATGTAGATCTTATATTAGATCATCCTCCACACTAGTAGATGTAGACATTGGATTGGATATATAGGAGGAGGAGGATAAGGATGGGGGAGAGAACAATCATATTTGTTGTTATCTTGATGACTTTGACATGGAGGAGTATGACTAACAAACTATGAGATTCTTCCGTAAGTGGTTCTTGTATCTACCCTATTTTGTATTTTTCATTGGAATTCCCACCTATAGTATCAACAATTCAGTATCTATGTAATACATTTTGATTTTGATGACATCAAATGACTCAATGAGAAAACCATAGTTTATGGCTCTAATTACTAAACCTTTTATGTGTATTGAATATTTTAATTTCTTGTGCATTTAATAATGTTTCATCATTGATGTAGTAATTAGTTGTAAACGTGTATCAAATTTTGTAAATGTTCTAGAAAATTTGGATCTTTGTGTCTATATTTCATCTTTGTATTTGTAATATATATATATATATATATATATATATATATATATATATATATAGCGTGCCCCCTATGTCATATTTTTGGGGTCGACGTGTCCCATGTTAAATACTCATATCCACATGTCCCGTGTGTTTCATGTCCTAGTTTCATGTGAATTAAGTAGCTTCATGTGTAATGTATCTTGTTGGATAAAATATATATCATCCAACTAAGATCGAACAACCTCCTAAAAACACACAAGAAGGGTTCTTACGTAGAGACAAACTCTAAATTATAATGCCATTACAATGAAAATCAATAACAATGACAACCTTCTGGTATGGTCAAGCATCACACATGAATCTATAAGAAAAGTAGGAGTTACTCATTCCAACACTCCCCCTTAAACAATACTTGTCTTCATCTCTGTCAAGTCAAGTCTTTATCATCAACTATCATCAATATGATGCATCAAATTCTCCGCCATGAATTGAAGACACTTATGAGCAACAAATTCTATATTTTCTTCAATCTCATACTCACATCTTGTACCTCATTTATGTAGACATCACCAAACTATGAAAGTCCATACAAAGGAACAACCATCCACCGAAATGCATGGGTACCTAATCAGTGCAACAACTAGTCTAGTAGGATGTCGTCCAGGGACACAATTCATTCAACTTATTGATGAACTCTTATTGAATGTGCAAACAACTCTATCAACAATTTCAAGAGCTAATTAGTGCAACAGATGCACCCTCTGTACTGACACTTGTCCCTTGAGTCTTACCTCGTTCTGACACATATAACAACTTGTATACAAGTATTTGGTCCCATAATGTCACCTAGAGTCCACAACCAACATATGGTCCACTCATAGAGCATTCAAATGACACACGAACTACTCCTCCAAGTGTTAAAAAAAATTCATATACGGGTAGACAACCCCCCTTCAGGGACTCAACACAACTATGCCATGTTGATGTGCATCAACTTCCCTCATTCCTAAGCAAAATCGAATGCCCAGTTCGCCCTATGTGTTTAAGCATGAGGATGGACATCCAAATTTCCTAGTTAAGCTGCACTCACCTATTCATCACAGGGACCAAATATTGTAGCTTGGACACACAATAACTAGGGACCTATGGTCCTCATCTTGGACACACCAATTCATCCTATGTTCAACTTGAACATGCCAAGCAAGCTATCCATCTCAACTTGGACACACCAAGCAAGCGATCAATTCTGACACACAAAATCACAATGCTACAAACAAATCATAGCAGAATGTTATAGACAAACCATAACAACACTCACTAAACTATCTACTCTCACTTACACTAATCATAAATCTACATAAAATTAACAATGTAGAATTTACATGATCACAACCCCTCTCAAATTTACATAGTCACAACCCCTCTCATAAGAGAGTCAAGACTAAACCAGCTTTATTACCATATAAAGAAATGTATGAGTAGACATTATTTCCACATATCAAAATTTGTGTCAAGTGTACTATTAACATCTAACAATGTTACATATTTATACATGAATTTTTATCTACCTTAGCATTAAGAAAACTCTTTCAACCTTCCAACCACTCATACTTAATTCATACTTAATTGAAGAATAATCTTGTTGAAAAAATCTCTCAACCAATTCAAATCTAACAAAATCCTAAAAACACCCTAACAATCACAACCTTCTCGAATAAACAAATATCATACATTAATTTATAAAACAAATAATTCTCGAATAAACAAATATCATACATTAATTTATAAAACAAATAATTCTCGAATAAACAAATATCATACATTAATTTATAAAACAAATAATGAATAGAAAGAAATTATTTTTGTCATTATAATGGCTGAATGGCCGTCTTCTTTCCACCATGTGCATAGCCGCCATAAAAATTATTTTTAGTCAGTGAAAGCATCCACAGTTTTTCCTAAGAAAATTAGTAACGATCTCCCGGCGCTAAAATCTGCCTCCCGTTAAACATATTTCAACTTACACTAAAGCACACGCACACGCATTTAGTAATGGTTGTATATCCGAAAAAACCTTATCTCAAAACAAACTTGCAGATTCTGTACCTCCTATATAGCAAAGTCAATGAAAGTTAACCGTTGACTTTGATTATTCGATTGCAGATTCTGTACATCTAATATAGCAAAGTCAATGAAAGTTTACGGTTGACTTTGAGAATGTTCATTATATAGAAGGAATTTGTAATGAAAAGTATCTGCAATCTAAGTCAATGAAAGTTGACTTTGATAATGTTTATTGGATGAAAAGAATTTGCAATGAAAAGAATCTGCAATCAAGTTAAGTTGGAGCGAGAGGAAGAAAATATAAAATGAAATCAGTAAAACGTTATTCATTAGTCTTCACATAGCACAGAAGTTGGGGGCGGAAGCCCTCCATTTTGTATAATTTGCTCAAGTTCGGCCACGACTTCCTTCATATGTGGCCGGTCTTCCCTCACCCCTGCGAGGCATTTGAAAGCCAATTCGCTCACTGCTGTAACCGCAACATTTATGCCACGGTTTGAGTGAAAATCCAGATTTGGATCTATCAACTCATGCAAAGTTCCTGCTTCAAGCTTTGCTATGGCCATGTTAGCTAGTACAATTTCCTCTTTACTCCGATTAACGTCCACAGGTAACATGCCCGAGATAATTTCTACCAAAACAACGCCGAAACTGTATACATCGGATTTGTCTGTGAGCTGAAAGTACTGGTGATATTCTGGGTCAACATAGCCGGGCGTGCCCTGTGGAGCAGTGGAAACATGGGTTACATCTAATGGCACAAATCTTGAAAGCCCAAAATCGGCTACTTTCACATGTAAATCCTCGTCCAGAAGAATGTTTGGTGATTTTACATCTCTGTGAAATATAGGTGGTTCAAGGCAGTGAAGAAATGCCAGGGCCTGGGCAGTTTCTATGCAAATTTTCAGACGAGTACTCCATTTTAGACCTTTGTCCTTCTTCCGTTCCCCGTGAAGATGATCCGCCAAAGTTCCATTTGGAACATATTCATAAACAAGAAGCAGATCTCGGCTTTGTGGGGAACTACAACCATAGAGACGAACAAGGTTTGGATGATGAAAAGTCGAAAGAATCTGCACCTCATTAATAAACTGTTTAAATCTTTTATCATTATCCTGATACAGTCTCTTCACTGCCACAGCACGACCATCCCGGAGTTTGCCCAGATAAACCGAACTAGATCCCCCATCTCCTAATTGATTCTTCTCGTCGAAGTCACTGGTCGCCTGTTTCAATACTTCGTAGGAGAAAAGGGGTAGAGTCCCTATCTTACCTTGGACAGCTGCTTCCATATCTTTATCCTCATTGTCTCTAACGCCGTTAACAACTGAACTCCCGCGAAAAGAAAGACACTTACTTTTCCTGTACACAATTATAGCTACTAATAATCCTGATGCTATCAACGCAGCCGCTTCAGCGTATACACCTGAAGTTGTTAAAATGATTTAGTAATAAAAAAACCCACCAATACCCATCAACAGATGAGCGAAACTACCTGCCAGAATATCTTTACCTATTGCAGCGCCATTCTTACGCTCCTTTCCTGGTTTCAAAGTAGAAATGGCAATTAGCTTAAGGTCATTCTATTTAATTCTACTGCCACTTAACCAATTCATTGAAAGGCAGTTCCACATAAATATAAATCAAATAGTACCGTGGTCCTCGCACTGGTCGATACGGGGGCCATCCTTGCAATAGCATACGAAGGGCGCAGCTGCAGTTGAATCCGAAATGTTGTAACCACGTATCCCTCCACTTGATCTGCAACTTTCATGTCTAACTGTTTCATTGGAAAACCAGTCCAGTCTTGCCACATCAATTGTTATTTGTCTCATAGAACATTCCGGAAGCGAATTCCCAGTGTCGTACAAAGCGTAATAGGCAGTACCATTACATTTGCTGAGCTCCCCTCGTCTTGTGTAGTCGAGTACATCCGGAGAAAGTGTGTCACACTTATAGACGCTCAGAGTCCGGTTAAATTTACCCGTATAATTGAAGACGGCGTCGACTATCTGAAAGTGATCATCTAAGAATTGGCAGTTCTCTTCCCTGAAAACAAGGAAGAAACGGGACTCATAATCAACTCTTAATATTGTGAAATTGAGGCGATCAATGGTTATTGTTGGAATTGAGTTCTGCATACAGTCGATTCGAAAGCTAGGGAGACCACATCCACGGTTTCCAAGACCGAAAGGATACGTGATATTCATACTCCCACACGTAGTACCATTATTTTGGCAAATCTCATATTGCTTGTCCCAGCATACAGAACAGGGAAGTAGAGAGGCACACCCGGCAGTAACGATAACGAAAAAGAGCCGCGGATGCATCAATGGAAAGTGAGGAACATATAATTCCATTAAAGCCAATATGAGATGAAAAAGTATGAATTTTCAAGAATGGAACTGTGTGACTTTCAAAGTTAAAGTAAAGTTTTAAAGTATTAGTTCTCCTGTGTGTTTTATAGGATGAAAAGTGATAGAAGAAGATTACGTGTTGTTATTCTTTTCATTAGTTTAGAGTTTGTTTTTAAGTAAATAATTTGTTAATTAGAAGATTATGTGTTGTTATTCTTTTCATTATTATAGAATATAGAATTTGTTTTTAAGTAAATAATTTGTTTTTTAAATTAAGAGGTTGTTAAATTTAGTGATTTGTTTCTAAGATTAAGAGATTGTTTTAAATTTAGTTGGATATCATATATTTTTTTAAGTAAATATATAATTAAGATATTTTTGATAAATTATTAATATTTTTAAATAAATATATGATTAAAATATTTTTCTAGCAAATTGTTAATATAATTTTTTAAGTGAATATATAGTTAAGATATCTTACTATAAATTATTAATATTTTTAAATAAATATATGATTAAAATATCTTTGCAACAAATTGTTAATATAACAAGATAGTGTATTTATTTCCAAATTGTTATTCTTTTGGATAATATTTAAACAAGGCTGCATACTAGGGTATACCTTTCGCTATGTAGGAAATTTGGGGTTGTTGATTTGTCCACAAGTTATCCATGGACTTCTAAAATTTTTGACAAAAGATCTTGTGTCAAGGAGTAACTTATGGGCTATTAAAATTTCGAAAAAATATATTTTTCCATTTGTAAACAATCAGTTTTTCTAGTAAGCCGTATCAGCTGCAATATCCGTATCGATGCTCTTAGATATTGAAAAAAACACAAGCATACTGAATAATGCTGGCGGTCTTGGGCTACTTGAGATGGATTACTGTATGCTCTATTCTTTTCTGTCAGCTGGTCATGGCTTTCGAATCAGGACAAGATGGGATTATATCATGCCTGGAGAGAAATGTTATCAAATGTATTGGTTTGAAATGTTATCAAATTTGAGTAAATTAATGTTTGCCATAGGAAATATATAGGTGTTGGAACTATAAGGCATTGTTCGAAGTCATGATATGAAAATCAAGGAAATTGAGGCCATTGACAACAATCGTTGAAGAATGTGACGGGGTCGTCAATCTTGTTCTAGCCACCTTTGGAGAAGGAATATGTGTGCAAGGGATAAGAAAGTTTCTAAAATCCACAATTTCTTTTTTTGGAAAATCCACAATTTCTTTTTTTGGATTGAGAGATTAGAGTCATCCATAATGTCAAAGAATAGAGCGACTTTATGAAGAAAATTTATGGAAGAGTTTTTTTTTTTTATAGAATTTAATAGAATAATCATATCAAAGATTGCTATTGTCTATAGCCCAATATGGGGCATATGTGTAATTCCTTTAGTGTGGAGTTGACATATATATTAAAAAAATAACAAAAAGTATATTGAGATTGAATATATTATTGAGATAAAAGTTAAATATGAAAAAGATTCAAAAGGATTTCGAAGATATATAATTATGCTTTAATGTGTTCAAGATATATAATTACACTTTAATTAGTTATCAAAATGAAGAATTTTTTAAAATTCAAGAGGTTTGGGTTTGTACTATTGATATGTTCCAATGAAAGAGAATGAAATATCGATCATTGAATATCTACATTGATTTCAATAATGATATAACACAAAACAATAGGGCATATTGATTTCAGTCATTACACAAAACAATAGGGAGTTGAAATGCTTTCCAATGTTATAACACAAAACAATATGGTGCATTTATTTTAGAGACATGGTACAATGACAAATGATTTAAAACAACTATTTTCTATGATTTCAATAATACATAATGCAAAACAATGCAATGCGTTGATTTTAGTGATGACACAATGATAAATGATTTAGAGCAATTAGTTGCATTGATTTCAATGATGACATAATACAAAACTATATGCATTGATTTAAGTAACAATACAATGAAAAATGATTGAGCATAACATAACATAATACAATAGGGTGCATTGATTTTAATGATAATGATACAACATAAAACAATAGGGTTCATTGATTTTAGGGATAATTTTAAATATAAAAATTTATATTAAAATGTAGAAGCATGGACTAATCTTACTAGTCCTTAATACACAAGATGTAAAATGTTGGGTGATAGTTTTGTAAAAATATTCAAATTTCTAAGGATTTATATAGTTTCTATAAAATTTTGGCGATTTTTAAGGTAAAATAATTTTATTCTATGGAATTTGAGTGAATCGTTTTTAGAAAAAAATGGAAATTGGTGAATCCCTTTTTTGGAAAAACCAGAGAAATTTAGCCCCTAAATTCATCTATGATTGATTTCAGTGATAATGATATAACACACCACAATAGAGCATATTTATTTTATTGATATTACAAAAATGATTTAGAGAAATAAGAGAGTTGAAATGATTTCAACAATAATATAACACAATACAATAGGGTGCATTTATTTTAGATATGGTACAATGAAAAATGATTTATAGCAATTAATTGTTGTGATTTCAATAATGACATAATGCAAAACAATGAAATGCATTGATTTTAATGGTGACACAATTGAAGTGGATTTGGTGGTCCACTTCATGATAACATCATGAATATATAACATAATTCCATATATCAATAATAAATAATCTTTTATTTACTATCCATTTTACATATTTACTTGACATCATATGAAATACAATACATGTATATAAGTACACGTGGGGAATGATAAGTCATGTTCTTTTCAAAGGTCATGACTTATCATTTACATTATAATGTCTATTTACATAATAACAAACTTATAACATATTATTAAATAATAAGAAATGTAGTATACTATGTATATTACAAATCTTTCCCCTTTAATAATGTTTTGTCCTCAAAAAATAGTTATAAAATAGTTATCTCTTGCTCTGACTTGTAATATTGTCTCTTGATTCTTCATTCTTGAGTCAATAATCATTAAGGACCTGAGATGATAGAATCATTTAAGTGTTAAGAAGAACTTTCGAATTGTAAATGGGTCTTCCCACCATAATTCGATCTTATGCGAAATTGTACGTTTATAGGGTTCTTGGAAAAACCTTGATATATTTTGACTCCCCTGATAGTTTCTACTTTGAGCACCACTTGTAGTGGAAGTAATATTCTTTAGAATATCGATCATGTGTTTTTGTTGATACATTGATTGGTTGAAGTATCCTTGCAACTTGATCTTTACTTCTTATACAAGTGTAGCATTTTCTTGATTAACTTTTGGAATTGATTCTTCTTCATACCTATGGCTTGTTTGTTCTTCGACATTTGAATACCTCTTTACATTAGTTGAATTTGCATCCTTTTGAGTTGTAAGGTTGAAGAAGTCTGTATTAATTCCTTTATCCATAATTGGGATGTTTATATCTGAAGAATTCTCTAGTTCCATAGGTCCAATCATTGTCTCTTTATCAACCAATGATTCTTTGTTGATAAGTTGATCTAACTCGTTTTGTAATTACTTCTTATCATTATTTAACTTCTTAATTTGTGTGAGTAAATTTCGATTATGAATCCTTAGGTGTAAAATTTCTTCTTCATTATCTAATTTCTCAACATCACTTATAATATCTTGATTCTCTCGCTTTTCATGTTTCATATTTTTTTTATTTTTTCAATCAATTTCCGATTAAAGTTCCTCAGGCATGATCTTTCTTCCTCCTTTTTGGTTAATTTCTCTTTAAGACCTTGATTTTCTTGTTTTGAATTTTTATTCTCTTGTTTCTTGTCTTTTGACTTCCTGAGTTTTGCTTGTTAATTTTGTTTCTTGTCTTTTGACTTCCTAATTTTTGCTTGTTAATTTTGATTATGTTTTTTTAATCATGATATTTCTTCATCTGGCTCTAGCAAGTCTTTGTCCATTTTTTTTTTGTTTTTAGTTCTTCAATTTGTGCAATGAATTCATGATTTCTCTCTTTGAAGTAAATATTATCTTTCTTTCTTAACCCATTAAAATATTTCTTCATCTCAATTTCCAACTGTAATTTACTATTGATGTATTTATAATTTCCTAGTTCGCCTTTTAATATTAGTGATTTACTTTGCAAGTTATCTTGATGTTTTTCCATAATAAATGATTTCCCACAAATTGGACAAAACTGATTTTGAGTTTTAAAAATTGTCATATACTCAAATTCCATTTCACAAAAAGGGCATTTAGTCCAAAATTTAGATTTATATATTGAATTCATTGTTCACGAATTTTTTTTCTTGATTATTCAATATATGCCTCCTTTATAAATATATATTCTTCCTTTGAATATCTTGAATATTACTTCAGTTGCCTTCCAATTTAATAAAAAGGTATCAAACAACTTTAATAACTCCCTTTATCTTTTAAACCTTATCATTTTTTTTGCCAAAATATCTTTTGACTTTGGTTGGATTAATATTATTCTAATGGATTGTTGGCCCTTGACCAAGTTTTGAGGAAACCTTGGTCAGATTTGGACCACTTTTGGACTTCGACACATTGGTCAAGAAAGGAGCGCCCAAGCAGAGCTGAGATCGCGGATCTCACCCTTTTTTGCAGGCTATGTGGACCCAATAAGGGGTTCTCTAGGGTTTTTGTAATGGGTTATGGGATGTCGACCCATGGGGTTTTCCCATGTTTGGCCCTATTGTAAGGGTTC
This sequence comes from Picea sitchensis, assembly GCA_010110895.2. NCBI lineage: Eukaryota > Viridiplantae > Streptophyta > Pinopsida > Pinales > Pinaceae > Picea > Picea sitchensis. The sequence continues at coordinate 141,690 of SNQJ01S0000625.1, forward strand.
GTAAAAGTATAAATAAAATAAGAATGTATGGTAGAAGTAGAAGTTTTGAGGGCTAAGTGCAAGTAGTTCAAGCGACTTTGTGCAAGGGAATGCATGTGTGTTAAGGTTGTGTGTTGATAGAGAGTTGGATCTATGCCTAGACCTAGTTTTGGAAGGAGGATCTAGTGCTCAATGCACATATCTCCTGTCTGGTGCGAAGCTTGACTCTGTGGATTAGTGCATAGGAGTAACTGAATGTAAGAGATTGGTGAATAATAAATAAGCGAAGGTATTGGTGGATGTAGCCCCACACTGGGGTAAACCACATATATTTGGTGTCTTATGGTTTTCTTTGTGCAATGTTATACCTGTTATGTTTTTCTTAGTGCTTAGATTAGATGTGTAATGAATACCTATGTGTTTCTTAAATGTTTTTCTTATATGCTAGATCAGATTCAAAGTGCTAAGTGATAAGTGGTTGAAGTGCTTAATCATTGTTACTACGCTAGATCTATTCTTGGGTACGTTCTACGATGTTAATAAGGCTAATGAAATAATGTATGTCATTTCCSAAGAGCTAGTAGAATACCTTGCAAAGTGTTATTATCACAGATCTGTGTCCTAGCCTGGTTACAGACACCTGCGTCCTATAACCCCCCCTGCTTCTACCTCGGGTGAGACTTTGTCTGCTCCGCAGGTGTTGCCAAAAGGGCCAATAGTCGGGGGTTTTTTGGTGCATTGTTAATTGTTGAAGCCTGGGTTTGCCCCTATGCCAACAAATGGTTCCGTTGCCAGGACCTAAAACTGTGATTGTTGGGAACTGACGTAAAGAAAAAGAGAAGCTCTGTGCGTAGATCTGTTGCTGAAGTGCATAATACTCTAATTGACTTGCAAAGATTTGTGTTAAGAAATAAATCCAATCTGAAGAAGAGAGGTAAGATCCTAAAAGAGGTAAAGCTTTGTGCTTTGACAAGAGAAAGATAAGTGAATTTTTTTTTTTAAAGCATGAACTTAAGTATGTGTAATAGATTTTGTCCTAGTTTGAAGGCTAGGGCGCAGTTGAAAAAAAGAGTTGATCTGAGTAAATTTAATAGAAATGAAGAAATATATGTTATTCCTATGCATAGAAAGACTTTTTGGATTGACAACTGGATGCAGGAACCTAGGAATTTTTTTTGCAGATTGTAGGTCCAACACTATGATCCTAGTGTGTAGTACATAAGAGGTTGGGGAACAGTTGAAAGAAAAAGAGGATTAACTTTGTGTTATAACTGTAGAAGACCGAGAGATCTTGCTAAGGAATTCCTTGGCGTAGGTCCTATTTTTCTTTGTTGTAAGATTGTTGGTCATGAGGTTGAGGATTGTCCAAGGATGATTGCTAAAGTTGAAAGGATGAACATAATGCAAGACAACTATGAAGAAAGTCAAGAGACTAAGGGCATGTTAGAGAAAAGGTCTGAGAAAGTTCATATTACGTTATTACAGTTGAAAGAAACGATGGATGTTCACAAAGATGTCAGTTTACTAGAGATCCTGAAAGTAAAATAGTGCATAAGTGCAAGAAGAGAAGACTTCGACATAGACTGTGTCTTGGATGAGGAAACACAAGTGAATATTATGACAGAAGAAACATGGGAAATTTTGGGAAAGCCTATTGTGGTACCTTCGTTGGGAAGGATAGGCTTGTTTAGGGGTAAGATGATAAAATTATGTGGAAGAGTTACTAATGTACCTATTATTGTTGAGGGAACATCGACTAAAGAATAATTTGAAGTCATTCAGTTTGTTGGGGACAACACCCCTTTCCCACTTTTGTTATGTAATAATTGGATTGGGAAGGATCAGATCAGAAGAAAAGCAGAGGAAGAAGCTACAGAAAAGAAAAAGCAAGAACTAAGGGATTTTATATCTAAGAAAATAGACTGACTAATAGAATAACGAGAGGATAAGTCGAAGCAACATAACAAAGCAATAACGCAAGAGAGACAGAAAGCCAGAGAATTAGCTGTCAAGTTTGAAAGAATGCAAGAAGGCTTGGACCTATCTATTCCAGAAAGAAGTATATCCACCCAGGAAGTGTTAAGAAAAGGGATATTAACTTCAGACCCTTTGAGGTCACCTCAACAGTGTGAATTCATTGCGCTAGGGGAAGATAAGAATAAAAATGGAAAGAGGATTCCATAAACAGTTAGAGAAACTCAGATAATAGGGAAGAAGGAAAGGAAGCTCGATAAAAATAAAGCTAAGTTAGAAAAGATACAAGAAGCTACAGAGACCAGATGAAGGAATTCACATACTGGAACCTCGCAGGAGGCAGGTTCACAAGATTTGAACCTCGTTGGAACAACCAGACCACGCAGAATTAGACTTCTCCCTAGCGAAGCTAAACTATTGGAGGCGCCCCAACCATTAGAATAACGCTACTGAACGGTTAGAAAATGAATTTATGGGATGATGGACCTCTTTTGGACATTGAGACCGCACCATAACAGACATATTTACATTGATGGAAGCATTTCTGGTCGTTGGAAGAATCAGTTACGATGCCCCGCTTATTTAACTAGTTGGTCACTACATCAGGACCACTTTTTTCTACCCGTGATTGACTGAGCTAAAAATATAATTGTCCAAGTGTCGAGATGTGTTATCTGAAACTAGACTCTGCGTATCTACTTGTCTACCTTGCATGTTTTTTCATCTACCCCGACCTATCCGTTTACAAGTTAGAATGTCGGGCGAACCTAGTGAATTAAAGAAGTTTGTCGAGGAAGTCCTCGAGAAGCTAATGGCCAACAGACCAATATCCAAAGGTGTCTAGGCATCGTCGACTAGGGGACTGCAGGATTCCCCTTCGACTGGACGTCATTCTGGCTATGTTAACCCCATGACTGAGCATTGAAGTAAGCACCGTGGTGATCTGGCTAATGCGAAGCAGATCTCGTCGATCCTACCATAGTATATCCCACCTTTGGTTGGCGCTATTAATTGTGACAACATCCCCTGAGATTATGAGTACACCATGTTCACTGTGTACATTCTGAAAGGAATATGCATAGTCGAGAGTCAGTTAGGACAGATCCTGCTATTGAAGAAAAATGACTTCAACTTGGGAGACCGAAAGAACTATGCCATGTTGGCACCACATCGCTATCTCATGAAGTCAATTGGGAAGAAGCCTCGCCTTGTCTCACAACCATGGATTAAGGGGATGGCACAATCCACCATGCTGAATGTGATGAAGATCTTGCATTTTGGTCGCCACCAAGAGGTTAACGCTTGTGTTAAACTCCTCTTTTCGTGCTATCATGGTGGATACTTATGGCTCGATAGAAGGATTACCGTGGATCTGACGTTGATCCACCATATTACAATATTAAGCATGAAGGGTTCTGACCTTCAGTAGTTCTATCCAGGGAATGCCTCGAACCATTCCCTACCACAATGCATCAAGGAAGCTTACGGAGAAGTAGAGAAAGGAAAGTGAGGTTACAAGGTAGCCTCTATACAGGATGGCGTAGTGTGCTTCGCTTTCCAACTCCTAGATGGAAAGCTCATGAGGAAGAACCGCCCCACACAAGTCATCGGGTTCATGGTGGACCTCGCAGGAAAATGTGTGGAGGGCATGCATATGAACTGGCCGAACTACCTCATCAATGAGCTAGAGAAGGATTGTCGCGAAGCCTAGGATTTGGGATATGAATTCCACTACAACTAGCTGATCATTATGATTGCATTTGTCGCTTGGAAAATGCCTGAAGGATCCACCTTCCCAAAGATCGAACCCTCGGAGCCATTGGCCGCTTGGTTTTCCACCTTGTGGTACACCAACGACATGACGAAGCAGTGGAAGTCCAATGCTGTGTTTCATGCATACTACTAGCAGTTGAAGGTTGTCATCGAATCATTTCCGCGCATGACACCACACACCTTGCACCAGTACTGATCAATAGCAAAGTTCTGCAGATCCTCATTTCATCTACATCACTACGCGTAAAGATGAGAACTAGGAAGAATTACAGGTGTACTACAAACTGACAGATGAAGATATGGAGCAGATCACAAAGGAATGGCCAGAGGAGTTCCTCGTACATGTTGTTGACGCAAAATTATCTGACACTGAGACCATAGGAATCCCCATAGTGACAAGAGTTGACCATGTCGGACAATCCAATGGGACGAAGAAAAAGAAAAACCAAGAGGAAGTCCAGGATATAGAGAGCGATGAGGAGGACAATGCTTCTAAAGATAATGGGTATGATTCAACAAGAGGAGGAGAAGACAAAGCAGACGGATAAGGAGGAGGGGATGAATGATGCAGGAGCATCGCAATTACCAAAGCGAGCGTGGAGCCAGTGCATGTGTTTTTTTAACACATGACATATTGCTTTGAAAACTTTTTGGAAATGATGCGCCAAACCTTCAATGAACCATTTATGAAGGAGCACCTTTTGTATATTGTATTGGACCTTGAGTGACACGCTCTCGTCCTTAGTAGATAGGAGGCATTTAATCTAGTTAATGCAGGTAGATAGAATTGAATTCTTAGATTAGACAGTTTTAGAGCGCAGGAGGGAAAACGGATATAAACACCCTCATTTCACATTGTAACAGAGAGCCAGCATAATTTAGAGAAGGAAGAGCATAGTAGAGCAGCAGAGTACTGTAGAAGACATTCATGTACAGATCTTGAATTAATAGTAGGAATTGATTCAGACTCATGGTTTTTGTGTTCTCTGTGTGTGTGTGTTGATGATATGCTCATGAATGTTTGCTTTCCTGTTATGTATTTGCTTTGATATGCTGTGCATATGATTTCATGTTTGAATGTGAGGTCTGAGAGGGTGAGGATATGAGTTTCAATTGTTTTTCTGTCTGAGTGAGATATTTCCTGCAAGGAGTGCAGTCGAAGTTGTCCGCAAGGAGTGCGTTGACAAAAGACTCAGATAGTCTAACTGTTGTTCTCATTTACTCAACGAGTGCATTTGGGCATAGGAGCCGTGCAAGGAGTGCGCAGGCCAAGCCGAGACTCAGAGTTGTGATACTGAGCATAGAAATTGAAGACCGCTGTTGCAGGAGTGCACAGAGTTGAAAGGATTCAACACTTGGAAGTTGTTGAATGTTTTCCGCAAGGAGTGCGTGGAAGTCCCTCTGAAAGAATCAGAGTTGGGAAATCTCAGGAGGTATAGAACCTTTGAGGAATCGTTGAAGAAGAGCACAAGGAGTTGTGTCATGAACCGTTCGAGCTAGCGTCGCAAGCTTATGTGTAGGTGGCGAGTTTCCGTGGAGGATTACTTAGTCGTTCCATAGATTTCATCAGGAGAAAGAGATTGATGGTCAAGATCTTGTGGAAGGGATCCGCAAAATCCCGCTAGCCGTCAGATTTGGCAGAAGTTGCGTCGGGGTTAAGTCCTAGTGAGTAGAGGAGAGTTCCGGGAGTCATTGGGATATTGGTGGCATCGGTGTTTTGGAAGTCGAGAAACTCAAGGCCTTTCAAGTCTCGAAACACTAACAGAATCATAGCCGTGGAATTCAGGGTGGAAAAGTGTCAGAAGATCTGAGAGGAGTCGGGGTTTGACATTTCGTGATTCTTGAGGACATAAGAATCGTTGCACCATAAATTGCGATATTGCGATACGCAATTTCCCGACGGGTCAAGGACGGAGTGGGGACCACCAAGATCAGAGTGGGGAATAGGTGTCACACTACACCGGAGTATCGGTATATCAGGAATCGGGGATCAGTGATGTAAGTTGTTTACGACACCGGAAGTGCCGATTTCCCGACGGGAGAAGTCCCGACAAGAAGTCATCCATCGGTGTTTGGAGCCATCGGGATATCGGGGATTCCGGTGACAAGGTTCTTGTGCACTTTGGTTTTGCGAAACCCGTAGCTCCGATGGGATAAGACCGTGGTCACGAGTTAACGATCGTATGGGCCAAGACCTATAGCCCGGAGGGATATCGCGGAAAAGGCGCGTCGGGATTCAGGAAATCACGAGTCCTGAGGACATGCGTATTTCGACATTGAAATGCTCGAAACCCCGATGGGAGTTAGAGCCACGGTCGTATAGGGAGTGGTCACCTGGAATGAAGGCTTAGCCAGGTGGGGCTAAGGAAACAAAGGGGCGCATCGAAGATCGGGGATCGATGATCCAAATTGTCAAAACATCTCTGGTGTCAAGATCCCGATAACGGGAACCCCGATAACAAAGAAAAGAGGCCAGCGCTGATTTCTCGCTCGATTAGGGAGGTCTTTTGGAGAGTTTTTGTGGGTGTGGAAAATTCCCGATAGGGAATTTGAAGAGATTTTTATGCTCTTCGGGCCAAGAGAGGAAGGTCCTGTGAGCGGACGTGCCCTGGGTGGCGCGCCTGCGTCAAGTGGTATCAGAGCAAGAAGAGCTTCTTTGCTTTCTATAGCAGAGAAGAAGAAATTTACCATGCCGCTGAGGAGAGAAAGACAATCACCCGATCCAGAGGATAGGGAGAACCAAAGAAGAAGAAGGAGATAAGCACAGAATCCAGAAATGGAGAGATAGATACGTGATCTTCGAGCGAGACTAGAAGATATGGAGGCAGCGCAGAGACGCACAGCCAGTGCTGGAGATCTGAGTGACTCTGAAGGTGAAGTTGAAGCTGAACAACAAGAAGAAGTTGCAGCTGAAGATGCAGCCAATGAGCGATTAATTAAGGCTATCGCCCGGATGAGTTCGAAAACAAAGATGGACATTCCATCTTATGAAGGGAATCTGGATGCAGAAGAGATTCTAGACTGGATTAGAGCTCTTGAAACCTATTTCGATTATGAATATATCAAAGAAGATAAGAAGGTCAGGCATGTTGTCACGATATTAAAAGGACACGCAGCATTATGGTGGGACGAGCTTCAAGCAGAAAGACGCTGCAAAGGTAAGCAGAAAATTAAAAGTTGGGATCGAATGATTGCAAAGATGAAGGCAAAGTTCATCCCAAGGGATTATCAAATCACACTGTTCAGGAGGATGCAGAACCTGAGACAGAAGCTGATGATAGTGAAGGAGTATACTGAGGAATTCTACAGGCTGAATATCAGGGTAGGTCATCGGGAGAGCGATGATGAAAAAGTTGCCAAGTATATGAATGGCTTGAGATACGATATCCAGGACGAGATGAGTATGACAACCATCTGAATGATGGAGGATGTGTATCAAATGGCTTTTAAAGCTGAAGAGAAGTTGAACCGTAATCCAGGACAACGAGGTCGAGGTAGGATCCAGCCCAAAGGTAAGTCAGTTGCCCAAGATAGGTTCCAGAAATCCAAGGACGACTGGAAAAAGCCTCAGACAAGAACAGAAAGAGGTGTAAGTTCACAACGAGGCCAATAGGATGAATAGTGAGGGCATCATACAGAATAGGGCGGAGGATACGCTGATAATAACACATTTCCTTGTACCATAGGTAGAGGAAGAGGCAGAGGTGGAATCATTACATGCTTCACATGTGGAAAGAATGGGCACAAATCCTTTGACTATCCAGATAAGAAGAAGGACGGAGGAGAAGCTCACATCGCCGAGGCACAGAGGCGAGATGCTGAAGCAGAAAAAGAAAAAGACGGAAGGTCATTGATGATGCGTAAAGTTCTCTTAACACCCGAGAAGGAGGTGGAGGACACAGTTCAGAGAAACCGACTTTTCAAAACTGCATGCAAGACCAAAGACAGGGTGTGCAAGGTTATCGTGGATAGCGGTAGCACAGATAATCTCGTTTCAACCGAGATGGTGGAGAAACTAGAACTGGAGACGATTGATCATCCGAGTCCATATAAAGTTTCATGGCTACAGAAGGGACATCAGGTAAATGTCACTAAACAGTGTTTAGTTGAATTTA
>SNQJ01S0000625.1:158751-172941 GCA_010110895.2 Picea sitchensis
CAGCCGATCGATTTATCTAAAGAGAGCTTCAGGTAATATTGGATGATCCATACACAGGTGTTGTCTTATGCGCTACCACTCGAAGGGGTACCAACAGGGGTTACAAGGGTGGCCAACAGATGTGCGCTTAAGTACCACTTGTATTTCCTACGTGTATGAATCCCTCAACCACGGGTTTATGTGTGTAACGACAGATCTATGTGGCTTAAAGATGTCGGAATACATCTCCACCCTGGAAAAAAAAAAATTAACCCACACTTTCTGCCGAGGAAAGTGATTTGATACCACTTGTAATATACCAGATATAAAATGTATGCAGAATAAAAATAAAATGCTAGTAATGGCAGAATAACAGCAATATAACCAGAACATTCACCACAATAACACTGAAATGATATAAGAATAACAATAGAAATAGCACTTTGAATCTGAAAGCAATGTTCACGGGCCTCTTTGAGGGGGCAATCTCTAGTTGAGCAGAGCTCTATTACAAGAATATCCAAGCTAGGGTTCTCATACCCTCGACTCCTATTTATACTAAAAAGAAGCATCTAGAGGAAGATCCTTCTAGAAGCGAAAGCTTCTATTAGGTCTTCTTACATCCACCTTATTCTATTTTATTGAAAGGACTTATTAATATTGACCTTTATTACATCCGAATATATTGTTCTACCTATGTGCGGGTTAGGACCCTAACAAATGGAGGAATATATTTAGCTAGTGGACTATTCTGAAGACTCCCTACCTGAAGATGAAATTTTTATGAATTACCCTAGTAGCGCTATGTTGATGGAAAGACTTCCCAAGGCCTTGGGGGGTAAAGGGAGACAATCTAGTGCCAAATCCATACTTAGGGTAAGTGGTTCAAATGTTAACCCGGTGGGAGGTGATGTAGTTCCAGGTTGTGATGTATCTTCGTAGGCATGTTGTCAAGAATCTGATGGTCCTCTGGAGGATGGTCAACAAAATAAAATGAAGAGAGAGGATGGTTCTACTATTCGAAGAGTAGAGACATATCAATTAGAGGTCTTGGAAGGAGTTAATTCTAAACCTTTAAAGCACTCTCTGTCCTCAAAGTTATTGGTTATTGAGTTGGTTTATGGAAGGAATAGGCCTTTAGAGATGGGAGATGGTGGTTTTATAGGTAAACAATTGAAATTACATCATTTGCGAGGAGAAACAAAGGTGAAGGAGGAGAAGGGAAAGAAGTAATGGAAGGTGGTAAAGAGTTGGGGGAGTGAGGTTTCCTTGGTGGTAGGTGAGGACGTAGGTGTAAACCAGATACTTGATTTGGCAGGAAAGACTTTGGTATGGAAATTCATGGGTCGGAGGGTGACTTTGGAACAACTTGGAAGTTGGATTCAACAGGCATGGACTCCCATTATTGGTTACATTTCATATACTATCTCGTGGATGGTTGGAGTTCTTATTCAACTCTAAAGCATAATCTTTGTTGATCCTTAAAGGAGCATGGTTCATGGATAGTTCTTTCATACCCATGAATCCATGGCATCCTTTATTTGACACTAAAGATGAGTTTATGGAAAAAACTCTAGTTTGGGTGAAGTTGCTTTCCTTACCCATGGAACTCTGGATAGTACAAGCTCTCACAATAAATGGGAATTTGCTTGGTAAGAAAATTTTAATTGATGATAACTTTTTGACTAATAAAGGCAGGTTTGTGGCGAGATTGCTAGTCAAGATAGATGTCAGTCTTAGTCTTTATGAGTCAGTGTATTTTGTATAGGGTGGTCGAAAATATTCTCAGATTATAGATTATCAAAACATCCCATTTAGATGCACAAGGTTGGAACATGCCTATGGCAATGTGCACAAGAACTATGACAAGGTTTTCTACAAAAAGGTTTAGCGGAAGAAAGAGATCTTTATTGAAGACTATGGTAGGGAGGGTAAACTAGTGGATATGATTCAAAGGGAATATGTTCAGAAACAAGGTTTAGAATTTTATGGATCGTGCAGTGTATTGAAGAGAAATGATCAAGAGATGAGGGACAAAGTGGAGATTGACCTACAAGTAGGGGACCTTTCTATACATAGGCTTGCATTGAGCGTTGGGGCAAGAAGATGCATTGGCTCGACAGCTTGGCTTGGATTGGTATGTTATATCCTAAGCAAAGAAGAATGATTGCAGGTGATATCCTATAATGCAGGATCACCAGCTTTCGGGTAAGTCTAATACATTGCCTCTTAATCCATCTGTGGAGTCCTCTACTTTTCAAAAGATGGAAGTAGATAATTTTCATGTAGAATCAAACTAGAAGGTTATCAGTGGCGGCATGATTATCTCTCTATTAGGTGATTTGAATTTCATTAGAGAAACGGTGAGTAGGAAATCCCATGATGTTCAGTCATGTGATTTTGTTTGATCTATTGAAAGGGAAATCCTCTTAGTGGAGGGAATAGTCGGAGCATCTCAAACATCTCTGTAAGGGGGGGAGGGCATTACCTCCTATGCCAAAAGAGGGGTGGACCCCACTAGTTTTTTTCAATGGGTTTATACTTGGATTTCCCAAAAGACATCGGACCTTTGATTGTAGGGAGAAAGTCAACTTTGAAACTAGCTCAGGAGAAAGCAATTAAAGAAGTGAATGAAGGGGAACAAAGTTTGATTACATGGGCTCTTAGAGTAGGTTTAAACCCCTCCTCAATATCCCAATGAAAGTACTTTCAGTCAATATGACACGCTTGGGGGGGCAGGCCAAGAGACTAACCCTCAAGTGATTGATGGAGTAAGACAATCCTAACATAGTTCTAATAAAGGAGACAATGGGAAAGGGAGATTGGTTAATTTTTTAACTCAAAAAGTCTTTGGGGGGTGGGACTTTCTTACTTTAGATTCATAAGGGTTTTTAGGGGGTTTGATTACAAGTTGGAATCAAAATGGATCCCTTATTAATTATTTCTCTGACCATTTAGGGATTTGCAAGGAGGTATTAAGTAAAATCTTGGGTATGACTCTGACTTTACTAAATGTGCATGGTGTTGAGGAAAAGATATGAAATGATCTTACTCAAGCATTTTCAGATTCTGCTTGGCTAAAGAAAAATAAACGAGAATGTAACCCTATATTTATAGCCATCAAAATTAATATCCTAACTCACAAGTATTGATTACAAGTGCTTGGGTTGGTTTTTTATAAATAAAAGCTTGCTGAAAAATTCATTATTTATGTGTTTTTCTGAACATAACAGATGCTAAAATAAATACAGAGATAGAAGTAAAGACACCAGGTCGATAATCAAGATGGATGAGACATAAAGCAATCATTTAATTCATTCCAATTCATCATAGAGTCATTCTATTTACAAAATTTCGTGAAGAAGTTTTGGACCAAAGTCAAACTTAGACGTCCCCGATGAAACATACAAAAGGACCTCTGACAGAAAATAAAAAATTGAACTCTAAAAGCTGGATCAGCTTGCCATAGATAGTTGTCCACTCGACTCTGCACAATAGCCTTTGTCAGTCATGAAAACTAATTCACAAACAGACAAGTCTACACAGACTATCAAAGATAGATCAACACCTCTGAAAAGGAAGTGTCTGAATGATGTAATTCAGCCCTGAATCTTGTCATCTACAATAAGACCCTGCTATCATAAAAAAGAATTAGGCTTGTGATAAATTAAGGAATAAATAAAAACCGAACTATCTCAACACAAACTTAAAGAGCAAACCTTAGTATGTGCCTCCTTCTATTCTCTCCATGTTCCTTCCTTTCCTTTTGCCTTTAAGCAAATTAGAATTGGTTGAAGTAGTTAAACTACTTCATTAGTTAAGTTAACTAAAAACTCAACCAACTTTTTAGTTAAGGAGAAAATTGATAATTCATTATAAGGGTTTTTAATAAATAATAACTAGTAGGTGGGACTCCTTGTGACTCCCCTTTAGCTCTTAACAATCATAACATAACTAGTTAATTAAACAAAAACATCCATCCTTGTGACTCCCATCATCACATTCATGTTTGACAATTTATCCCATTGATATTTGAAATTATTTTCAAAAAAATATATTACTCATATATCCAAAAAAGCATGTTGTCCAAAATTTCTAAAATCAACTGTCATCAACAATAAGTAAAATAAAAATTAAAATCCATATTTTCCACTCTGAGATGCAATGTTTCCTTTGTTGCTACTGTCACCTTTTGATCTCTTTGAATTTTCCTTTGGTTGTGCTAAGCCTTTAAGCCTAATTTCATTGATCACATGAGAACAATCGTCCCTCAAATGCATCCGGGAGGACACAGATCTATCATAATCATTTGAAGGTGAGGAAGGGGCAATAGTGACTTTCCCTTTGTTAGGGGCATGGTGGGCCTCGGTTTTCAACATTTTTCTTGAAAAGCTCATTCTTGTATGCATGATTGATTAGGAAATAGTTCCTTTAACAACCATACATGACAACTCTTTTAAAATATGAAATAAATTTTGGCTCAACAACATATCAGACTCGTGCAATCTAATCCATACAAATTGTTTAATTGTTATCAATCAGCAGGGGGTGAACAAAGGTTATGGGATATGTGAGGGGTTTGTATTGAGCGAAAAAAAATAAAAAATGAGGGGAAAAAATAACATGGTTACTGCTCATTGATAACAACAATCAACTGAAATGTAAACCAAAGAGCGTATTGATGTACTCCATCCCTGTGATCTTAAATTGTCACAATACATAGATCCTCTTAACTGTAATTAAATTTTAGGAACAGGGAGTGAAAAATGAATATGGGAAGGCGAGGGGATTGTAATTAGTGAAAAGTGGAATAATGGTAGGGAAAGAGAGCAGATATTGTTCATAAAATTAATTAAGTAATCCATAAAACCATTCTACATTAAATGAAAAAGATCCAACACTCACCAATTAATCACTGTGATCAATTAAACAACTATTGTGTATAATTTAATCATTTATGTGTATTAACTTGCTCATTGTTCGCAATTAAATTTTTAACACATTGTTATCAAACTCAAAACAATGTGCCTTCCAAAACAATTTGTATAAGAGTTATGTTTCTTCTTATTTGTCCCATTTAATGTTTAAAACAATTTCCAAATGAACACATAGTCACTTGTTTCCACTCTGTTCAGCATCAAAACATCAACCATTGTCCATGAATTATTTCCTCAATCAAACACGGACACAAAAATCGTGTCAGATTCCATTCCTCTAATCAATTTAATAATCAAATTGCAAATGAAATCATACTATTATAAAACCTATGCCCATCTCTGATGGTGTAATCAAACGATATCCATAACATATATAGTGGATAGCCACGCCACAACTATCATGATTTTAAATTGTAATATTCCTGATTTGCAATTAAAACACACAGTAACAGCGACTCTTATTTCAACCTATATCATGTTGTAGGAAACACACAACCCATCGCATAAAGCAAAGAGGCATATTCTCGATCAACCATAACACAATGTTGAGTCAACAATCCAACTGTTACAATACAAGAGGCAACGACTGTGAGCCCACTTCATTACTCGAATCAACCAATTAACCACATTGAACTATCGAATCAATTGCCATAATAAAAGGATATAGTGACTATAAATCAATCACAAAAACCAATGTCAACATTATTAATCAGAGACAACCAATAATCAACCACTGTCGACGATACTCCACCAACTCCTAATAGTCAAACATGTGCCCGACGGGATATAACTGGCTCCAAAAATGGGTTTGAATAATCAAAGTTTCGCCCTGTGGAACCAACACAAGGAGATTGGAGTCGGCCACCAACAGCAAATGAGAAACTTTTGAGACAACATGGTGGACACATAGGCCATATCACCAATAGCTTTGTAAGACAGGGTGACAGTTCACCAGGTAGGAAATACTATGAACAGAGGAGCAGAGGCTTCATATTGGTCTGTAATAAGACCGCGAACACGCAGGGTATAACCTCGTGGTTTTCTCAATCAACCTGAATAATGTTGATATAAATAGATCCATGAAATAGCAATCAACCTTAAAGCAAGCCCCTTGGCATAATAGTCATCATAACCCACTGCGCAACATCAATAGCATGAACGAGCCCATACCCAGGTGAAACGATACGCAGTGACACAAGGTGGTTCGAAATCAAAACCAGCAACCCCATAACAGCAAAAATGGCTGGGTATGGTGACAAGAAATGTGTGGAGATAGCCAGCAAATATGGACCGAATGAAACCCTCCAACCAAAACCAATAAGGACGACATAGAGCCTTCATGGCTTCTAGCACTCAAAATAATCAATGAAATTGTGACTTCAACCATCATTTTCACTTGCAATGAAAACCACACAAACAATCCATTCCAGAGAAATATCACAAGTTTACACAGTTGTCAGTCTCGAGAAAAGCACAGACCCATACATCACCAAGCCAATATCTATTTCATAACCAGAGCCGGTTCATGGATGGTGAAAAAGACATACCTGTAACCAATAAGCCTTAAAAATGTGAGCTTAGTCGAGCAGTTCTTCCCTTGCCTGAAAATTGGAGCTTAACCACAGTGAAACACAATTGAACAATAGCCAAGCTAGGGTGATGGCCAGTGGGAGAGGTATGGAGTGGCGTGCAGTAAATGCACGTCGCTTCCATCCTTTACTCATTCAATTCCTTAGTACATGCCAGCCAATCCTTCATTAATCCATCCAATTAATCTATGCATCGAAACTACCATCAATCACTTGCCAAGTGCGCCACCATATATCACATTAACCATTGCCAAATATACCATAACTCATATCAAATGTGCCTTCACATGACTCAATATATCACATAGTCATTAACATTGTTAGTTGAACCAACACCATTCTCTTTAAGCTTCAAATGCATAGTGCAACATCGTATAGCATAGTAGCATAGTTCCTTTCTTTTGGATTTTTTTCTTATTGCTTTATTTCTTTTCAATTGCTCTTATTTGTTGTTACTAACATGTATCTTTTGCAGGTGTCACAAGTAATAAATCAAGGAGTAAATAGCAAAGGTAACAATGGATATCATAAGCCGTTATGACATGACATTAGAGCCTAGAGCAATAGAAACAACACATAACATGCCTTATTCATCATCCATTTGTCGCAATAGAACCAACATTTCACCATCAATCATGTAGAGCCTTGTAAGCAATGTCGAACAGCAGCATAAATATCAAATAAGACCTTGATCCTCCAATCTACAAGGGGGTTCCACCTACTAGTATTATATATATCATTAGCTTATAATTAATAGGCTTTAGCAATACTTTGTGGGTGAAATCCTCGTGGCGATTTTAATCGTCAACACATGGGCCTTATGAGGGTAAGCAAACTGACTAGGAAAATTTGTTTTCTTATGAGTGTCTTAAATTTGATAACCTCATTATTGGGGGGATTTAAATTTTACTTTGAATAGAAGGGAGATATGGGGGTCCAATGCAGAAGTGGATAGACTAGTCAGATTCTTCCATAACTTGTTTAATCAGCTATGTGTTGTGGACATTGAGCCTATTAAACTCAAGCTAACTTGGATAAGCAATAGATCGAGACAGAGTGTGTTTCCAAGAGGCTTGATAGGTTTTTGATCCATGGGAACTTTCTACAGAAGGGGAAAGGTATCAATCATGGGTGGGATCCAATAGATGCTCAGATCACTTTCCAGTTGTTTTGGAATTGGATAAAATTGATCTAAATCCAAGAGCTCCTTTCAAGTTTAATCCAAGGTGGGCTAACGATGAGGAGTTTCAGGATCTAGTGAACTGAAATTGGTTGAGGTATGATCCTTCATGAGAGGACACTACTTGTAAACAATTTGTAAAGGATTGGAAAAGAGTTAAGGAAAAGGTGGTCGATTGGTAGGAAAAAGACTTAGAGAAAGGGATGGTTAGCTAAGAGAAGTGGAGAAGAATCTGGAGTCCCTTGTTTATGCTAATCTGGGATGTCAGCTTAGTGATGAGGATAAGGTCATTTTAAATGATCTAGAGTCAAAAAAGGCAAAACTACTTTTGGAAGGGGAAAGGGAATGGGGCTTCAAGAGTAGTGCCACCTAGATTGAATTGGGGGATCAAAATGCCATTTTTTAAAAAACTTTGTTGATCATAGAAAGTGTTAATACAATCTGGGAACTAACCAATAGGAAAGGGAGGAAGGTCAGAAACTTACGAGCTCTCGCTAAATTATGAGTGCATCATTTTAAGGAGGTGTTTAAAGAACCAGATAGAGCAAACATAGAAGAAATTCTCAAGGTGGCATCCTATTTTCCTAGATTGGTTGGAGAAGAGGAGAGCGAGAGGTTGTATAGGGCAGTCTCAAGGGAGGAACTTCTTTACATTCTTAACTCTTTTAAGAAAGATAGAATTCCAAGCCCATAGAGTTGGATTGTGTAGTTCTATATTGAGTTCTTAGATATGTTGGGTGAGGACCTACTCAGAATTGTTGAAGAAGTGAGAACATCTAGGAGTGTACCCATATCCTTTAATTCCACTTTTATTGCTCTTATCCCAAAAGTGGATTGTCCTAAGACTTTTGAGGGATTTAAGCCTATCTCCCTATGTAGTTGCATTTACAAAATCATTTCCAAGGTCATTGTAGTTAGATTGAAGATTGTCCTCTCATAAGTAATCTCAAATGAGCAATTCAAGTTCCTAAAAGTACGCCAAATACACAAGGCTATAGGATCAGCGCAAGAGGGCACACTATCAAAACATCACATATGCCAGCATCAATGATCAAGTTAGATCTCTCCAAAGCATATGATAGAGTCTCATGCTTGTACCTTCACCTACTCTTAAATCACATAGGGTTCTCACTTCCTTTGGTTAAGTGGATTATGGGGTGACCATTGTTTCCTTTGAAATGTTGACTAATGGATCGGCATCAAACCTCTTTAAGCCATCCAGGGGGCTTAGAGAGGGTTTCCCACTCTCACGCTACCTCTTTCTTTTGGTAGCAGAGGGATTAAGTAGAGCCATTAGTGAAGCTAGGAGAATGAGGAGAATCAAAGGATGAGAATAGGAATATCTAAGTCACTCACACTCTTATTGTTTGTAGATGATGTTCTACTATTATGTTTTGGATCAGAAAAGGAGGGTGAATGTCTCAAGAACATTTTAAAAGGGTCCAATAAGTATACAAGTATGGAAATAAATGAGAATAAGCCTGCAGTTTAT
Organism: Picea sitchensis; assembly: GCA_010110895.2. Taxonomy (NCBI): domain Eukaryota; kingdom Viridiplantae; phylum Streptophyta; class Pinopsida; order Pinales; family Pinaceae; genus Picea; species Picea sitchensis. The sequence continues at coordinate 167,929 of SNQJ01S0000625.1, forward strand.
ATAGTTGGTCTAGAAGGTATTCAGAATTTGGGCATTCAAGGATGTTTTCCTTTTCAACATTTAGACATGTTAGGAGTAAAATATATAGGCTTTACTCTTACGCCTAATTGCTATGGAAAGGCGGATTCGTATTGGTTGTTGTCTAAAATTGAAAAACGTATCTCTTTTGGTGCACCAAGTGGCTCTCTAGGGGTGGTATATTGGTTTTGATAAAGTCAATACTAGAAGCTATTCCAATATACTAGAACACTCTAGCTCATATACACAGGTATTCTTGAAAAAATCATAAAGTTTTTCTTCAATTTTCTATGGCAAGGGAGCAGTGATTACAAAGGGAATCATTTGGTTAAGTGGGAGAGGATTGCAACCACAAAAGATATAAGGGGTTAGGGGTTGAAGAACATACATTTATTTGGTAAGGCTCTAGCAGCGAAATCATTATGGAATGTCATCACAAAGGAGAGCCTAGGGAAAAGGATTTGTATATAGAAATACATTGCTCTAAAAACCCTCTTGTATTGGATTGTAAGGGAAATGAAGAGTATAGCAAACGTATCCACCCAGTGGAAGGCAATGACACTAGCATTCCTAATCATAGGTTTCTATCTAGCATGGAGAGTGGGAAACGGATCACAAGTAAGAGTGGGGGCAGATGCAATAATGGGGTGTGGTAGAGACATATTCCCCCTTGATGAAATCATACGACACCTATAGGTAATTGGAAGATGTACACTTTTATTAACAATCCAAATGACACATCCTTATGGTCTCAAGGCTGGAGAAAGGCAACCCACCTTGGTCTAGAAGGAAATTTGGCCCAAAGGTGGGATCACTTTTTAGTAGAACTCAAGAAGGCACATATAAAATTGAACAATTCCTCGAATGAACTAATATGGGCTCCAAATGGAACAAGGAGCAATTACAACCATAGTCTTGGATACTCAACTCTTTTTGGACCAAGACCAGGAGATGACAAATGGTGGTGGCAGAAGCTCTGGAAAGTTAAGGCCCCTCCAGACCAAGTTGCTTATGTGGCTCATATTGAATAATAAAGTTTTAACATGGGAAACCCTCCAAAAAATCAATAGAGCAAATCCAACTATTTGTTTACTTTCAATAGGTATAGTGAGGAAAACACTTCACATGTGTTCTTGCATTGTAGTTTCTTTCAAAACAATTGGGTTGAGGTTGGAGAGTTTTTGGGTATCCAAAACCTTTGGAAATGTGAATCCATAGATATATGTTTCAATGTATGGTTTACTTGACAAGATCTAGCGTGCTTAAGGCAATCCCATTTCTAGTTCTATGGGGGTTATGAATAGCTAGAAATGTTATTTTGTTTGAAGAGAAGATGATGCCCACTTTTCAAGTAGTTGCCTAAGATAATGCTTTATGTGCATATTACAAAGTTAATCCCAAGGTTAAACCACAGAGAATTATTTTGGCGGTACAAGTGGATAAGTCATTAGCTTGGGGTTTTTTCGATGGGGCTTGCCAGGGCTCCGGTTTTGTAACGGGATTGGCTTCATTCTATATTTTACATAGACACGCGGAGTTTAGGTCAAAGGTAATATAGAAAGAGGAACAAACAACCAAGGGGAATTCAAGGCCTTATATTGTTTACTAAACTCTACTTTAGACAAAAATATTGATAAGCTTCAAGTCATGGGCGACTCATCCATGGTCATTAACTAGATAAGCCTTCAAGTTCAACATAATTCCCTCCTTGCTCTGGGAATGCAATTAAAGGCAAACTCTAATCAATTTATTTGGATCAACTATACTCGTGTTTATAAGGAGCACAACAAGAGTGTAGATCAACTCTCAAAGAAAGGACTTCAACTACCTAAGCTTTATGGTTCTTTGGAAGAAGTACAAGATGGCCATACAGTGGTCATCCATCAATTTGTATTAAATGATTTCTAAACTTCTTGTGGACTTATAATATGATAGTACTAGGGATAGTTAAGTCTACAATTTGTTTGTTTGATAGATTATATACTTGATATTACGAAGGGTGTGGATTTTTATGGACGTACTACTATAGGGAAAGATTATGAAGAGATCTATCTTTGGATGATCCATTCTAGACCACCTGAGTAATTATACAATGAAAATCTTGAGGGACTGTAAAATGATGATATTTAAATATGTACTTAATGTTGTTATTTAGAGTGAGATCTTGAATGTTGCATCTTTTACATGCCTTTATTCTTATGTTTATTGTCTCATTGCCTTAATGATTGGACTTATCATTAATGTGGTGGAGGCTCACATTCCACTACAATGTATTCTTCCTAGAAAGGGAGCTTTGTGGTTAGCAGTTTGAAGGAGATGCTTGCTTTTATTGGTGTGATTGTGTTAGCTTTTGTGCATGTTTAGCTCTCATGTTGCCAAGGAATAATGTCCACGAGTGTGTGCATCATTGTGTGATGCCATGTTGGTGGCAAGAAAGCAATACACAAAGTTAGAAGTAATGAAGGGTCTTGCAAAAGAGTAAGAAAAACTACTTTTTGAAATATTTGAGAGAATTAATTCAATTTGAGAACCATTTGAAGTCCACCCCTAAAGCTCATGTAAAACACTAGGTATGAGGAGCTTGATACTCAAAACACCCCACTTTCAATGAATTATTTCTAAATATATTCAATCATTATATGGAAAGTATCAAGTTCCACTTGATCCACTCATTTTAAGGATTTTTGAAGTTCTAAGACGATTTAGAGATGGCCAAAACCCCTAGGCCAGAGTTCCCCCATCGATGGATGAGCCACAGTGTGGGCGTACCATGATTTCCATCAAAATTTTGCCAAAACACTTGTTGGAAATGGGGAACATTTTGAGTTCCCCTTGTCCCAAAAAATTTCTTATTACTTTTGACGTAAAACAAGATCTTAACCAAATTAAGTATATAGATTTGTAGGCCACTGTAAAATAGGGTGTTTTTCTAAAATGTCCCTTATGCATGCATTATTTTGTGCATTTTGAAATTATTTCTACAGTAAAAATACTTTATCTTTATATTTTTACTATGAATTTGCTTGTAAAAAAAAAATTGCCAAATTAGAACTAAAATGCATGTGGTAAGGAATTGTATACACTAGTTCAAGCACTTGTAAATCGGCCATGCCTCCTTAACAAAGAAAAAACAATTATGCTAAATTAGTGAAAATTGTAATTCTTTGAACCCAATTGCACAAAACATTAACAAATAATGTAATCTTTGTACCCAACGTGCAATTGAGGAGATTGTCACATAAAACGTACCTTATATTTGGAAATTATATATCACTAACAAATAGAAGCTTGCTTTCTTAGTCGCCCCCCTACTTCTATGATTATTGCTATGTTGGCCTTTTGTTGGCAAAATCATAGAAACTAGAAAGATACCTACCCTATTTAATTACACTGAAGGCATATTTTATCAATTAAAAATATATATATTACAAGCAATTTGGAAGATGATGAGTTCACACAATTCACAATGTGTGGTCATGGATTTCCCTCCTCGTGCTCGCCACCCCTCGCCCTATAATTTCAATTGTATATTCCCTATGGTGGATCCACTTTTACCCTCATGGATGCTCTTGCTATAAAGATGCATAGACAAACATCAACCTTGCATACATGCCTATGTCTCATCAATTCCCTGCCTCGAGGAAGGTTGTGCCAACCTCTAGTAAATATACCATTGAGAATTGAACTAGCTACACCCTACAAGGGGAGTCTATCGCAGCTCTCTCTTCTTATGGCCGTGTCAATGGGTCACAACAAAGGACTTTAAAGAGAAATTGTTTAGCTTGAAACCCTCTTTCCAATTCTTCATTGTATAAAAGTCGCCTAAACATTAGCCCTAGAACTTGAAGCCCTTGGGTATTGGAGGAAGACCACCTTCTTGCCTACAAGTTGATTTTTATATTAAATGATATTCCATCAAAGCATGTTGCACAACAGTGTTATATCTCTCATGTTTGGAACTCCTTGAAGATACTATGGTAATACAACCCTATGCTAAGAAGTTTTTCGTTCTAGAATTTAACTACTTGTTAAATAAATGTATGTCTCCCTTGCAATGGGCCCTATTTCTCAAGTATGGTTGACATTTTCATGAGGTCTTGGCAACCATCTTTCAGTTCATACATTGAAAATACATCTTATGACCCTTATCTCGGTGTGGATGCCTAGTGTGCCTTTAGAATATTGGCATTCTAAATCCCATGCTGTTGTTGGAAGTGGAGTAAGTTTTGTTGATTTGGTTGCCGAGTATGTGAATGTGTCAACTTCAACACTACTCTAAATTTGCATTGTGGCGAACTTGGGAAAAGTTCTCCCAAGAAAACGCATTTTTTTAATGTAATAGTCACAGAGATACAAATATTGTACTATTAGCATTTGTATTCAATGAATAGCACGTTTCCAATGGCCAGTTGCCCACTATTCAAAGATTAATGCTTCAGTTTCCTTTCAAATAAAGCATACTAACCAAGAACGCACTTGGTTAAAGGGATTTAATTCCATGCACCAATGGTTGGAACCGAAGCAACAAAATAACTCTAATAGAGACTCCCAATCTAAATCAGACATCGACCCTAGGTAAGGAAGTAGGGTCAGAAATCGTGGGCACTATGGAGAGTTGCACATCAAAACTAAAAGAAAAGAACCATCTTGGGTAAAAGGAAAATCTCATATCAAATTATTTGCTTCACAAGTCACCTTAGAAATCGTATCCCACTTAATAGGAAAATAGGTATCCCAAAGAAATTATAAAGAATTAGTTAACTTGGATAATCATCGATAGCTATATGTTGGGGAATATAAGAAATTAAGAGCACACAAGTTTTTGGCTTCATATTAATGTCTTTCACACAACTTTATAGCTTAATAATGTTAAATTTACATGCAGCAGCGAGAGCCATTCTCCTGGAGGATGGCTAAGACCCTAGACAAGATCTAGGGCCCCCAGTGCACTCCTGGGGTATGTGGTCTGGGACCAAATTGATAAAGACCCTAGAC
>SNQJ01S0000625.1:172951-185597 GCA_010110895.2 Picea sitchensis
ATCCATTGTATGGTGTTGCCCTACCTCAAGGGTTTGGTAATAATATTGTGTGGTTTCTTCTATATTGCTCTTTGGATCTATTGTGTATTCAACATTTGTGGTTATTATATTTGTAGATCTATTCAGGTTCTTAACATGCATAGTTGCATATAGTTGCATATTTGCATATAGTTGCATACGAAATTGTTGCAATATAGTTGCATATAGTTGCATAAGTTGCAAATAGTTGCAATATAGTTGCATATAGTTGCATAAGTTGCAATATAGTACCAACAGAGTTGCATATAGTTCCATAAAGTTGAAATTGCCACACCTATCTGTCATATAGTTTCATATAGTTGCATAGTTGCATAAGTTTCATATAGTTGCATTTTTGCATAAAGTTGAGTAAAGTTGCATAAGTTCCATAAAGTTGCTTAAGTTGCATAAGTTGCATGTTGCATAGTTGCATATAGTTGCATATTTGCATATAGTTGCATACAAAATTGTTGCAATATAGTTGCATAAGTTGCAATATAATTTCATATAGTTGCATAAGATGCAATATAGTTGCATTTGACCACTCACCAATATTTGATAATATAGTTGCAATATAGTTGCAATATGAAAAATGCCTCTATTTGGGAATATGTGCACCATTAGTATGTTGTGAATAAAAAGAATGGGTCTCAAGACCTATACCATGGCCAAGGGAGGAAATAAAGGGCCTTAGGCCTTAAATAAATCTTCTTGATCTTAATGGCCATGAACAAGGCCTCAAACCACCATACATATCCTCTCTAAGGGATATATGTAATTTGGGTGGGATATGGTCACCATTCACAAGTTTTGGGCATTATGTATAGCAAAGAACATAAGGTGCTTAGGCCCTATTTGAATCTTATCAGGGCTGATATTTGTGATGCAACCCTTAAACAACCACACAAGATCTATGTAGGGTATCTTTGGAACCATTGGTACGTTTTCATAATAAGAATAGGTCTCAAGGTGTGTACCATGGCTAGGAGAGGAAACAGGTACCTTAGGTCCAAAATGAAGCTTCTTCACTTCAAGGTCTATGAAATAACCATTAAATGATCATGTAGATAATGTTTAAGTGATATTTGGCCTCGAGGTGGGATTTGGACACCATTAGTATTTTTTCACATCACATATGGGAGTTTATGCTTGTACCATCATCAAGGGAAGGATAAAAGGGAATTAGGATTTAAATGAACCTTGTGTGCTTAATGACCAAGATCAAGACCTCTAATTAGGAATATGGGCAACATTGGTATGCTTTAAATAATAATAATGGATATTAGGACCTCTACCATGGCCATGGGAGGGAAATAATGGCCTTAGGCCCTAAAAAAATCTTCTCATCCTTAATGGCCATGAACAAGGCCTCAAACCACCACATAGATCCTCTTTAAGGGATCTATGGACTTTAGGTGGGATACAATCACTATTCACAAGTTTTGGACATCACGTATGGCACTTTGGATCTTACCCATGGTTAGGGAAAGAACATAAGATAATTAGGCCCAATTTCAATCTTCTCATTGATCTTTGCATTGCAGTCTTTGTACAACCACACAAGACACTTGTAGGGGATATTTCACCTCCGTGTGTGACATTTCATGCCAATATTACATTTTTCATAATAAGAAATGATTGTGGGATTATGCCATGGCTAGGGGAGGAAAATAAGGAACTTTGGCATAAAATAAATATTATTGAGATCAAAGTTAGTGAACTAGGCCTTGAACAACCACACAATTCCTTTTTTAGGGATTCTTGGCCTCTTGGGGAGATATGGGAGCCATTAAGAGGTTTTTTGCACCACAAATGAAGTCCAAGGCACATACCATATTTGGGGGAGGAAAACAAGGGCCTTATGCTCTAAGAAAATCTTTCTCGTGCCTAATGGCAAAGACTAAGTCCTTCTATTGGGAATGTGTGCACCATTAATATATTTTTGAAAATAAGATTTCATATCAAGAGATATACCATGGATGAGGTAGGAAAACAAGTTACCTAGGACCTGTACAAATATTCTTGATCTCAATGGTTATGAACAAATCCTTGAAGCACCACACATACCATCTCTAAGGGATCTTTGGCCTGTGGGTGGGATATGGACACCATGCACAGGTTTTATGCATCATAGTTGGCTCTCAAGGCCTTTAAGAAGGAACTTATATACATTAAGAGGATGTTCACACCATGTAAGGTACCAGGGGCCTTAAACATGGTTAGGGAAAGAAAAAAAGCTGTTAAGGCCCTATTTGAATCTTCTCACTATCAAGCTTCATGTAATAGTTATTAAACCAATGAACAACCAAATAAGACTTGTGAAGGAGATCTTTGGTCTCTATGGGTACCTTTGGAACCATTAGTATGTTTTCATAGTAAGAATGGGTCTCAGGGAATATACCATGGCAAGGGGAGGAGAACATAGAGCTTAGGCACAAAATGAAGCTTCTTGAGTTCAAGGTGAACTAGACCTCAAACAACCACTTAGATCCTTTCTAAGGTATATTTGGACTCTGGGTGGGATATGGGCACTAGTATGATTAATATGGATAAATTATACATTAGGCCTCCAAGACAAGATGGATAAATTACAAATTAATATGCACAAGAGAGAGGAAGACTAGTTGATATATTAGTCACATTTATAACACAATATAATGAAAAAAGATAAGAATGATGGAAGGATTCTCTCCTTCCTCTATCTATATGAGAGGTAACGGAGGCCAAGAATACACATGTGGACCTAAAACCTTACAATAAATTCACAAAGCCGCAAGATGGTTCATACATGTGAAGTTTCAACACGCTCCTACCAAATGCCAAATTTTCATCCAAAGAAGGGCGTTCTCCAAGCAAGAAACCTCCTCCATGTGGAAAATGTGTAGAATGTCACCAATTTGTTTGACTATCTCAAATTCCCTAAGGAATATTGTCATGAAAGCACTCAATTGAGGTCAAGAAACCATTGAGTAAGCCATATCCAATGTGGAAATCCATCACATACCATCCGGGGGACTCTCATACACCATGTGCCCCAAATATCATGAAGCACCCCCAAACATGGTGTAAACACTTTGATAGTAACCCTAAAAACCAAGAGGTTATTCATTCATTCATTAATCATATTAGTTCTAGGTTATACTTATTACATGTATAGCAACATACCACCCTTATCCCAAATGTAATACCATATGTTCTCAAACATATATATATGTATGCCATTCAATTTCACATCAAAGGTATCAAAGTCCCAATTAACTAGATATGAACTCAATGACAACTTGGAGTGGTCATCCACAACCACTCCATGAATGGTACCTCAATTTTCAAGTTGTTGCCTCATTAAGTGCTAATGGTTTAAGTCTCATTTCTTTGCTACGTTTTGAGTGATTCTTGTTCTAAATTGTCTCAAGTAACAAATTGATGATAAACATGTGCCAACAAGCTCATTAAATTATTGGAAATTGCCTCCCATTGATCATTGTTCACAAGGTAATATCATTATTTAAAGGGTACATAATTAAACTTAATCCTACAACACTTCTTTAGATAGTTTAAGATTCAAAATTTATGACTCTCATGCCTTTCTAATCTCAGGTTTAAATCTAGTATATACAATCATGGTATGTTTTCCTTTATCTTTGGGTTAATGACAAATGAATTTCATGGTCTTGGGCATATAATCTGACTGATGAACACATAGAATTGAAGACATTTTTTAAGAATTTTTCTCTCTGAAATACTTGGCATGAAACTCATAAAAAGGGTCACTGTGGGAATGGTATAATATCACAATATTCTCATTAAAACTTTGTTCTTTGAATGGTATGATATTTCGCTGTTGGAACATGTTTATTTGTTATCACATTACACAATCTAGACACTTATTTTACAACATCTAATATCTAGTTACATTTTTCAAATATTGGCAGCAATGAATGATATTTGGCACAAGTTTCTTTACACTACATGGTGGCTGGATGCTACAACTCTGCCCATAGGCATGTGCACAAAGTTGCCATGTAGAAACTCTCCCCAAAGGCCCATGGAAAGAGTTGTATATGCTAAAACTCTGCCCACATGCCTGTGGGCAGAGTTTCCATGTGGCAACTACATGGAAAATATGCTCACATGCTTCAAGGGGTAATTTAAACTATTGAAAGCATGAATAATGGCACTTGCAGGTGTGCAACCCTTAAACTTGTGAAGAATCTTGTTAGAATGTTTCACTCCCAAATAACGTTTTATCTCAACCCTATGTAGTGTTGAATTGGAAAAAGGCATACCAACAATAAGAGGAGGATGAATTAGAAGAATAAAGAATCCCAAAGAAAACTAGGAGGAAAGAAAACAAGGGCCTTTAATTCCCTAATTAGGCTATGTATATACCTAATCATGTGTTCTAGATCCATAATTAGGCCACAAATGTCCTTAATTGGGGAAAGGAAGACCATGGAGTAGACAACATGTCCAACAAAGGCACTCATTTTTTCATCTGTTGAAGGTCACTTGTAGGGGCTTTATAGGGATAGAATCACAAATCTCTTGAGGGCCTACCAATCAAATGGTATGTTAAAATTAGGATCCATAAGTCGTTGCATGTGTAGCTCGCAACAATAAATGTCTCCACTTAGAACCATGTACTTGAGCATAGCATGGAAAAAATTACCTAGTAATTAGAGCCTTTGTCATGACAAGTCAACGTTTCACCAAGTAATTGGCCTCTTCCAAGACAAACAACTACCATGCATGGCATAATAATTTTTTTGTGAGTGTTGTTCCATGGACACAAATAAATGAAGCAAGCACTATGTCAAATGAAGATATGTTTTTTCCCTTTTAAAGTTCAATTTTAGGATCCTTTCAGGGACAAAGTCCTTGAAAACTACGAAGGACATATTGATCAAACACTATGGCACAATTGAGATCCATAAGTTTTAATGCGTGTATATCATAGTGATTATGTGGTCTTTGCAAGGAACCACATGCTTCAGGTGAGCATGGTGAAAATCACCTGCTAGCTAAAGTTGGTCAAAGGCATGGTGGGTTAGTTTTTTTTGATGGAAATGGGAACTTGTAAAATGGGTTTTTGGAGTAATTATGGAAATAAAATATGTGAGAAAGGTTGTGGTCATTTTCCATGGAGATATCCAACATAGTATATCGCATTCCAAACAAGGGAAAAAAGATTCCCCCCCTTATTGAATAACTTTTGTATGATCCTTGTAGAGATAAGAGTCTTGAAAGATACCAAGATCCTACCAACCAAATGATTCTCTAGATTCAGAGTCCATAAACTATAGCATGTGTTTCATGTTAACTAAGTGGTGTCTCCAAAGAACCATGCACCTAATGTGACCATGGATAAAATGAGTTTCTTATTGAATCCTTTGGCATGGAAAGTTAGTTTAGTACCATGCAACCAACATCTCTCTAAATGGGTGCCCGAGACACATGAGAAAGGTTATTTGTTATTATTGTTCTATGGAGGCAAAGACAATGAAGAAAATGGCATGTCAAACCTAGTAATTTTTTTTGCTCATTGAAACTTGCTTACATGAAACTTTTAATGACATTAAGGGCATTGAATTCTATTGAGGGATCATTACTGAAACAATATGTTGTAATTGATATATGTAATTTATAATGTGAGCATCCCATTGCAATTAGGTGGATTTTGCAAAGAAAAATGCACCTAAGAAGAGCATTATAGGGGGTTATCAATAATTATAAGTCGTTTGGGAGAGATAAAGGTAGAACATACTGTACACCTTAATGGATGATATTGTACCCCCTTAATGGATGATACTATACCCCTTCTCTCTTTATCTTCTCCATAAGAATGTTGGAGTTCTTCCATATGGTATTCTCATATGTTATGTTTATTAGAGTTGTGCATTCATTGTATTGTTTATTAGTTGCTTCTTTATACGAGGACAAGTCCAAGAGGCCTTCATTGTTTTTTCCTTTTTCTCCTTCATCCACTCTCTTCGTTTTATCTCATTTTTCTTTGGTATATATGTTAAGCTTATTTCAGTTATTTCGGTTATTTTTCAACCATCTATGTGCATTTTAAAAGGATGAATTAGCATTTCATCAAGCATTCTATCAAGTATTTCATCAAGCATTCTATCAAGCATTTCTATCAAGCATTTCATCAAACAATTAGCATGCACACTCAAGAGATAGGAGAAAGAAGTCAAACCATTTCCTCCGGCTGTGTGCCCTCCTCTGGTGCAAAACCATGTGCCCTCCTCTGGTGCAAAACCATGTGCCCTCCTCCAGTGAAAAACCGTGTGCCCTCCTCCCATACAAATCCATGTACCCTCCTCCTGTGTGCGTGTGCCCTCCTATGGAGAAAATTTGTGTGCGCTACCCTCCTCCCATGCGCCTCTCCCTCCTTCTCCTCCTTCTCCCGTCCTCCTTTCCCTTCCACTCTGCATGCAAATATGTGTGCCCTAGCCTCCTCCCATGCATCTCTCCCTCCTTCTCCTCCTTCTCCGTCCTCCTCTCCCTTCCACTCTGCATGCGTGATCCTCTCCTCTCCAATCTTCATACTCCTGTGTAGTGGTGAGTGCGAGTAGCTCCAAATCTGTGTGTGAGTGTAGTGGTGTGCAATTTGTATTTTTTTTTATGTTGTTTTGTTTTTTTTATTATATATATATATATTATATAATATATAATCCCTAACTCATAGCCCTCGAGACATAAAATCCCTAACTCATATCCCCCGAGATATAGTCACAGATACATCCTTGTCACCTGACTGAGAGCAAGGGGCATTGACCCTTCTAATACACTATGCCTCTTAACCCCTATAACCCTTGATCTCTTAATTCACCCTTTTTATTTATTTCAAATTATTACTATGACGCATTTAGAAAAGTACGAGGTTAATTCATATGTCATTTATGGTCAACAATATCTTTGGCATTAAAGTATCATGTCATGGTATAAAATATTGATCACTATAACCCTCCTTGGACATATTATACCCCCCAATATCCATGAACCTTGAATTAAATGGTCTCCCCTAACCCAATCACCCCCTCACACATTATGACCCAAAACATCATGTTAACCCCTAAGGCCATATGGCCACTAACCATTAAGCCACTAATATGCTATGACCACTAATAATTATGGTCCTAGACATTGTGTACCCATTGATCCCTATGAACCTTGACATGCCTAACCCTTGAAATGATCAACATGTTTCATTAAGAAACCATGAAGACATGAACCCCCTAAGAAACTATAATCCCAAACACACTAGTCCCCTATAAATGCATTAACCCCTTAAGACATGATTATCTCAAACAAACTAACCCTCTCATACACTGAATCCTTAATACATTATTACTTTTAACACACTAACCCCCTAATAGAATTTGATCATTGATCCATTTGATCCTTGATGAAATCACCTCCTAATAATTATGAATTTGAACACAATGAATCCCTATTATATGATAACCCTCAATCAATTTCAAATTGAGCATGGTATACCCTTTGATCCCTATGACTCTTGAAACAATCAACCCTAGTGAACATAGTGTGATCCCAAACACACTAAAAAATGAATACATTATGGATCTAAACATAGTAACATCATAATAGATTGACCCTACTAATACACTATGACTCTTAACCCCTATAACGCTTGATCTCTTAATTTACCCTTTTTATTTATTTCAATTTTATTATAATGCATTTAGAAAAGTATGAGGTTAATTAATATGTCATATATGGTCAACAATATATTTGACATTAAATTATCATGTCATGGTATAAAATATCGATCACTATAATCCCCCTTGGACATAATATACCCCCCAATCTCCATGAACCTTGAATTAAATGGTCTCCCATAACCCAATCACTCCCACACATTATGACCCAAAAAATCATGTTAACCCCTAAGGCACTATTTCCACTAACCACTAATCCACCAATATGCTATGACCACTAATTATTATGGTCCTGGACGTTGTGTACCCCCTAATCCCTATGAACCTTGGCATGCCTAACCCTTGAAATGATCAACATGTTTCATTAATAAACCATGAAGACATGAACCCCCTAAGAAACTATAATCCCAAACACACTAGTCCCCTATAGATGCATTAACCCCTTAAGACATTATTATCTCAAACAAATTAACCCTCTCATACACTGAACCCTTAATAAATTATTATTTTGAACACACTAACCCCCTAATAGAATTTGATCATTGATCCATTTGATCCTTGATGAAATCACCTTAATTGTAATGTAGAATTTGATCATTTGATACTTTACACCTTAATGGATGATACTGTACCCCCTTTATCTCTCCCAGAAGAATGTTATCAACAATTTTGAATATTTCTAGAGGATGGGGCAGTACACCTTGGGCATGTGTGCGTAAGTTTTTTAAATTTCACATGAATCACTTAAATATCTCTTAGGGAAGGAACTCATTACTATAGGGTTAGGTGTAACCCCTTTTCCAATGGTTATAGGACTCATTAGAAAAAATGGTCGTTTATGTTGTGTTATCCCTAGAGTTGGATTGAAAGTAGCATTAGGTGTGACCTAGGCACCTATGTTTCCAAGGTACCTAGCCATTGAATTGATTATGATGGATTGCACCAAAACATTCCTTTGAAAGTATTATATTTCCTGCAAGAGGAGGATCTTTGTCATTATGCAGCTAGGTATCATATATTTTGTACCTTGATATGTGAAATAGATATTGGAATCTCTAGTCGTACTCTTCAATATGTTCTCCCATAATTTACTTCATTTCCTTTATCTCAATGAAACTTTGTTGTTATATCTTTGGCTTTTGGAATTCAACTAGGCCATGTATATCCACAATCCTTGTAACTCCAAAAATAGGCCATGTATATCCACAATTAGGGCCCATTAATCATGTATTAGGGACTAAATCCTTAGTTCTTCATAGTCAATTCACGGCTTAGGCCCCAAGGATGATTCTTGTTGTGCTCAATATTTGAAATTGGGCCTATAATCATCCTTGTAATTGCAATTCATGTGTCTCATCATGACCAAATATCCTTAACAATGTTACATGTACCCAGGGAAAGCATGACAAAAATGACCTAGTGATCAGAGCCTTTGGCATGACTGGCCAATGTTCTATGATGTAAGTGGCCTATTTCAAAATGGGAATTTAACTCATATATATGGCCATAATATGCATGGGAAAGTTATTCATTAGTTTTTTTTTGGGGGAAAGGAAGACAATGGAGTAGTCAACATGTCAAACAAAGGAACCATTTTTTCCTTTGTTGAAGGTCACTTATAGGCTCTTTATAGAGATAGAATCGGGAGGCTCTTGAGGGCCTACAAATAAAATGGTATGTTAAAATTAGGATCCATAAGTTGTTGCATGTGTATCTCACAACAATAAATGGCCTCCACTTAGAACCATGTCCTCGAGCATAGCAAGGAAAAAATGGATAAGTTCATATCCTTCACAATTAGGTTCTAATTTTGTTGTTTTACTGTCAAATTATTTGTGTGATTCATGTTTGAGTCTTGAAACCCTCCCATATTGTCAACACATGCATCTACTATAACCATGCCAAATTTCAGTGCATGCAAGCACAAACTGAAAAAATATCAACGTTTGCCCCATTCACAAGTCACTCTGCACGGGGTCCAATTAAAGAATAATTTCCACAAAATGGAAGGAGGGAATTGTTTAGGATCATGGACGTTCCTCCTAATTAGGTTTTACATAAACTATAGGTACTATTACATGAAGTCTTATAAAAACTTTTTTCCTTGGGTACTATGTTGGATCATGTTGTCATTGACCAAAGTTTAATTAATTGATGTCAAAGGATTGATGTCAAGTGATTGATTGATGCCAAAGTATGTTTGATTGATTGAGTGATTGATTGATGCATTTTTGGATTGATGTAAAGATGAATCTTTATTTTCTTATCATGGTTTATAAGGTGTACAAATGGATGAACTCCAAAGTGGTCCCCTTATGGTCAAATCCCTCACAGGAAGACTCTTTGTAGTTGAGTTATCCTTGAAGTATGGTTATGATTATATGTGGAATAATGAGATGAAGATCAATGAATTTGTCAGTAGAACTATCCTATATGGATAGTGCTTGTCATTCCATTTCTGGTGGTATGTGGAACGTCACATAACTCCTCATGGTTTGAGAGTTATGGTCTTACGAAGTTGGAGGACCCTCATATGTAGGCTTGAAGCCCCAAAAGGTCAAAGAAGTCAAAGAAGCTTGAAAAATAATAATAATTATTTAAATGGTAAATAAAAGTGAAAAAGTCAAGGAAGAATATTTAAATGATAAATTAATGGAGAAATTTATAATTATGGAAAGTGGTTAACCCTAAAAATGAGGAAAATAGGTCAAGTGACCTAGAAATGGGTTAAGTGACCTAGAAGTGGGTTAAGTGACCTAGAAGATGCTTCCAAGGAAGATACCTGGAGATGACTAATGACCTTGTGATCTAATGATCATTGGGTGACAACTTTCATGAAGGGTGATGACTCAGACTAGGGGCAACTTTCAATTCAAGGTTGAGAATGACTAGGCCCACATCAAGTGAAGGAAGAAATTTAAGAAGGTACATGTGATGTCCCATTCCATGTCAATAACAACACATCCATTCACTGGGAACACTAAAACCTGACAAATCGATGACTCTACTAAATTAGGGCTTATGGTTTACATGATGAATTGATGATGGAAGAAAGTGGGTGTGTGAGTCAAATTTTAGTCTAGAAACCCTCCCATATCGTTAAGGCATGCGAATAGTCTATCCATGTCAAATTTCAATGCATTTAGAAACAGTTTGAAAAAATTTCAACGTTGGCCCCATTCATAGGTCACTGTTGTCCGTGTCTAGTCCTAGTACATAGGACTTACTAAAATTTGTATAATATATTTGGAGAATGATAATTTTGAAGGTGTTAGGCCTATTCCTACACACCACGTCCAGATCACCTCTCATTGAAAGTCTTTGTATTGATCCCTTTTAGTTTTGGGTTGTTAGTATTTTCAATTGCGCACACCTTTCAATCTATTCAAAGATCAATTAATTTCTCTTGTTACTGTAGGGTTATAAAGCCTCATGATCCCAATGCCCATATGCCTCCAACCTTGTGATCGAATGATCATTGGGTGACAACTTTCATGAAGGGTGATGACTAATTCTAGGGGAAACTTTCAATTCAAGGTTGGGAATGACTAGGCCCACATCAAGTGAAGGAAGAAAATTAATAAGGTACATGTGTTGTCCCATTCCATGTCAACAACAACACATCCATTCACTGGGAACAAATTGATGACTCCACTAAATTAGGGTTTATGCTTTACATGATGAATTGATGATGGAAGAAAGTGGGTGTGTGAGTCAAATTTGAGTCTAGAAACCCTCCCATATCGTTAAGGCATGCGAATAGACTATCCATGTCAAATTTCAATGTAGTTAGAAAAAGTTTGAAAAAATTTCAACGTTGGCCCCATTCACAGGTCATTGTTGCCCATGTCTAGTCCTAGTACAATTTCCTTGTAAAATTTGTATAAGATAATTGGAGAATGATAATTTTGAGAACGATAATGATGAATTGATGATGGACATACCTACAAATTTGGTATGATTAGGCACAGTCGCGCAAATCTCCTCTTGGTTTCAAGAATAGTTCATTATTTACTAAACATGGGAAACCATGTGAAGGTGGAAGCTCTAATTATGTCCAACCCCTCACATCACTCTTAATTTCCCCATATTACCTAATTTTAAATTCTAAAAAACATGTATCATATACTATATTATACAAAATAAAAACATATAAAGATCATATAAAAGATATAAACACATACCTCTTCTTTTCAATAATTAAATATCAGTCATCTTCTTCTTCATCCAATTCAACATCTGTATCAGGATCTGGTTCATAATCGATATTGGTGAAAGGCTCATTAATATCAAAATAATCATCAACATCATTTTTGCTACTATAATTATCGATATCGTCAATGAGATCGTCGTCTCCTACATTTGGAAGATCAACTTCTTCAACTTCTTCGTCTGACACATAGACTATATGAGCCACCTGCTCCTGATCTGCATAATCATGATCTTCTTTCTCGTTATTATCTTCATCCTCGGCTACATGATTGTACTTTACTAGTCTTCCTCTTGGATCATATATAACAACGTATGACCAACCTGCTTTACCAGGTACCTCTGAGTAAAATACTTGCTCACATTGACTTGGAAGAGCATAAGGCTCTATACCCGGTTCAAATTCCCTTGTATTAACGATGGTAAATCCATTATCACGCTCAATAACAGTTCTTTCAGGATCACATTCATGCATCCGTAGCCTGTACAATTTAACCTCAAACAAAACAATTTTAAAGGAAATAAAATCACAGTCAATTATATCCTCCAAATGGCCATAGTACCTATTCTCAGTGTTGATACTGAGAGGGGGGTGAATCAGTATCAAGTACAATTTAAAACCTTTTTCAACTTATACTTAAACCATTCAACTATATCCAATGAGCAATGAACAATACTATAAGAGTTACACCAATACACCACAATACACCATGCACAATATATGAGAA
>SNQJ01S0000625.1:201874-219593 GCA_010110895.2 Picea sitchensis
AGGTGTGCAAGTATCCCAACCATTATTGTCACTGTTATATTATTTTCAATTTATGCAAGTGTGATCCCTTTTGGGTACTAGGGATGTAACAAGTGGTATCAAAGCTTCAATCAATCTTTGTTGGTGTTTTTTTGTTAGGTCTTGAAAATAAAAGAGAGAATAAAATGACAATCAATTACTATCATTTCATCGATCAGGGTTGAGTTTCAAGAGAAATTCCATGTATTTATCAATGAAAAGAGAGAGAGATTATAGCTACAATTGAAGGGAAAAGGGTATGTGGATTCCATAAACCTAGAATATTATGGAATCCACATACCCTTTTCCATAGAATATACTAACTAGATCCAAAAACCAAAGACATGAAATATGGTACTACACATATAATATATTATCAAGGAAAAAACAAGCTACATGAAATTTGGACATTTGAACAAAAATTTACAAGTTAATTGAGTACATCAATAAAAAATAACATACTAACCTTGCAAGTTCAAAATCCGAGCTATGTAGATCGAGAATTGGATTTGTTCAACCAGTGGGTGACAAAAAAAATAAACAACTCAAACAAAAGCCAAGAACATTGTCTCAACTATAGCAATTGTGTCGCAAAGTCTCTTAAAGTCACGTATATGTAGATCAAATAGTCAACTAGCCATTATCACCGACCAATGATATAGGAAAAATTTTAGTTGCTATTTCCATGAAAGTTCATTGCTATTGCGATGAAAATCCTGACTAGGTTAAAATAAGATTTTCGTGGATATTACAACAAACTTTCGTGGCAATATCGACGAAAATCCCACCCTATTTAAAAAAAATATGAAACTAGTGGAAGCGTGGACAATTTTCGTGGAATAATCCGCCCATATGTAGTAGTGACATGATTGATCCCTAGAGTAAATATTATATTAATATCCATTATTAAGATGAGTATAATGCTCCATTTTTTTGAAGTAGTTACAAATTTAATTTTTCTAATACACATAACACACACATGCACTAGACATTGTGGTTTCGTAGAAAAATATAAAATTTGGGAGCTTAGTATATTTCAAATACATTTCTATTTTCATGTTGAGACTTGAGAGTTTCATTGTATAATGTGAAGATGAATTCTAAGAATTATTCTTTCATTTCATACGCGTGTGTGTCAAGGAAACAATCCATCAAAGAAATTTATGGACACTTCCCCAAATTCATGGATGGCATACGTAGTAAACCCATAGGTGTAAACTGATTGCTTCACCCTTAGAGACCTAGAGGCATAATTTTGTCCCCATCGTTCCTAGTGATTGTATTCATTGACTGATACTAGAGGAATTGAATACATTATGTGCTGGTTACATCTTT
Source organism: Picea sitchensis (assembly GCA_010110895.2). NCBI lineage: Eukaryota > Viridiplantae > Streptophyta > Pinopsida > Pinales > Pinaceae > Picea > Picea sitchensis. Next base: position 203,228 of record SNQJ01S0000625.1, read on the forward strand.
CCATCAGGAGAAGTAATTGGGGCATGGAAAGGTTGAGAGGCCTTGTTACTGCGATGATCACAAAGTGGGATGCTTTAGCATGTTAAAGTGGGTGAATTCTTTTATGCCTAGTCATATAGTCACGGGGGTTGGATTTACTTGGTATAATAAGGAGGGAATTCTGGTAAATGATATCTCGTTGGTCTTAGGAGAATTTTAATTAGCGAGGTGATTCAATAATGAAACAAGGAAGCTCCTACATAATGGAATACCTAGTTTAGAAGGTGGCTCATCCTTGGAATGTACCATGATCAATATCTATCTAGAAGAGAACATAAGACCTCCACATAAACAAATGACAATCATGAGGGGGTGAACCCTATTTCAAATAATGAATGGTTTCAATTTCCATCTAGAGGTGATCCCAAGAGGGTGATTACAAAGGGACTACAAACTGAGGGCTTGGGAGGGATCAAATCCCTTTTGAGAGTTCATGAAGTTGATTGGTTAGTGCATGAAGGTGTTATTAATTAAGAGATGAAGCTTGATAGTGACATCTACAATACATAAAACTAATTGGTGGCAGAGAAGTTTAATCTTCAAAATTATTTAAATAAATAATGTTTTATTGCAAAATATGGTAGCTTAGATTTTGATGAATATTGCACCAATAGAAACATTAGAATCCCAAGTGGGAGTAAGGAAGGTCAAGGTGATGGATCTAGTATGGAAGAACGTTTAATAGGGGAAAGGAATACCTCTACATTGGAAGAAAAAACTAGGGCTAGCAAAAGTAGAAAGAGGACCACCTAACAAAGGAGAGGATGATGCTAACTCAAATAACCTCCAGATTGTAAATGAGAAAAGTGTTTTCTTTCAAAACCAAATATGATAAGTAGTTTCTAGGTGACGAAAATTTTAGAGAAAAATTTGAAACCTTGGATGGATGAGATTTGGAAGAAGAGGTTGGGCTACTTACCAACTTTCTATTTGGGAGTAGGAGGCTTCATCACTTATTTTTTAGATATAGGGAGGAAAAATATATGATAGGAGATTTACGACTATGAGCTAATTATACTCTATTTGAACTATTCAACTCTGTGTTTTGACCCCTTGTGGAAAATACCAATAAAGCACCTCTTTGGGTAAATTTTCCTTACTCACCTCTAGAGTTCTACCATCAAGATGTTTTTTGTGCCATAGGACATGGTCTTGGAAGATTCCTTGCTACAGATGAGAGCCAAAAGGATGGAAAGTACCTCTATAGCTAAGATATGGCAAAACTATATATAGGAGATGTTTTATCAGATGAAATTGATTTAGAGGTGGGAGATTAGTCTTCCAGACAAACATTGGATTATGTGAACATTCATTTTAGATGTGGATGGTGAAAGTAATATGGGAATTTAAAACATGTGTGCCTTAACACATCAAATGAAGATCCCCTAGATGATATTCACCTAATGGTTAATCTGACAGGACATGAGAGAAGCATTCTTAGGATTTATGGGTTTTTGAACCTTCAAGGAGATGATAACCAAGGGGAACAATGTAATAAATATCCAACTTTTTAAAATGAAGGTGTTAGGGTGATGGACCAAATTGAGGATTTAATTCATGGATTCAAAGACATAAATAGTAGTGAGAGGTGTTAAATTGACAAAGGAAATACAAAATCTAGAAGAGGAATTGGATTTGTTTATGGGACACAAGAAGTAGACGATGGTTAAATGAAAGGAGGTAGTAGAAAACTCATGTTACTATTCTTATGAAATTCAGGTTCCTCATTCATATAGAGGTTATACGAAGGAATATTTGGTTACGGAGGGGGAAAATAGTATTTAGGAAGGTACAACACCGATTTCTTCTTCTATTTTGGCTTGACCATAAGGTTCAGTGATGGGAAGGGATCAAGATGAGAAAAAGGAGGTCCATCCACTTAATTGAGCACTAAGGAAAAAGGGAAGGACAATTATTACTTTGGAAGATTTAGAGGACATTTATACCTCTAAACAAGGAACCAATCGATACAATATTTTTCCATATAACTACCTACATAAATGTCATTAGCTCACATCTAGAATTGGAAGTAATATTAAAATGGTGAGGATACTTTGGGAGGAGGTATGAAGGATAGAAAAGTGAAGCCTATCTAAGGAATAAAGTCACACTTACAACTAGCAAAGGAGCAAGCAGATGAAGAATTTTATTTAGGCAGGTAGTGATCAATAAATGAGGCCCTTGGAGTGGGGATGGCCTCATAGAAGAGAACAAAATGATTTCTCTCTTTGTAAGAGGTATTGAGATGCCCCCCCAAAAAAACTCCTTGAAGAGGCTACTATATAAATATAGTCCTGATTTTAGTTTCCATACATGATACTATGTTAAAGGATGAGTATGTGTTGGTTCATCCTTGGGCCCTCTTACCAAGGTGGGATTTTATAGCCTTTAGTGCAAGAGGAAGATCAAGTGGATTAGTAGTGGGGTGGAATTTTTCATGTAGACTGAAAAAACATTATTTCTTGGGATCTACCATAATATGTACCTTACAAATCCAAGACGATCTCAATGAGGATGCGAATTTTGTCAATTGATATGGCCCTAATGACAACATGTAAGAATGATAATTAAAAGGTATAAATGATAGGCCCTTTCCCTTAGTGGAAGTGTTATGTGGAGGGGCATGAATCTAGTTTTTAAAAAAGTGAAATATGGGGAGAAAGAGGTAGACTAGATGCTTTGACATGGTTATTTACTCATATATTTGAGGATAAAGGTCGATTTTACATCAATCCTATTGAGCTCAAATACATTGGGAGGAACAAGTGATTAGGAGAATTACTGGAAAAATCCATGGATAGAATTCTAGTCTTAGATGACTTGCTCAATGGTTTAGCTAGAGTCAAATATGGGAGGAAGATAGATCTAATGACTTTATTATTGTTAATTAGTTGGAGTTTTGGATGTGAAGAAGCCTCCCTCCCATTTTAAATTCAATGCTTATTAGTTGGAAAATTATGAGTATAGAGATTTGGATTCCATGGAATGGAATCCATTTGTCTTAGGAATTTGAGATTTCACTATGAAATCTTTTCGAACAAAATTGAATAGAATAAAGAGCTTGAATAGGGATTGGATTTGTATTCATAATTCCTAAGGAAAGGAGAAATTGGAGGAGATCAAGGAGAAATTGGAGGTCTTATATGATAAATTGAAGGGTGGTAAGGTATCAAAAGACCTTCAAAATGAAATGGAAATGTTGGAAGTAGAGAGGAATACATTGTTGGTCTAGGAAGATGTTAATCCATAGATATTGAGTTATCACAATTATATTTTTATATTAGTGTTGCCCTTATTGGTCGAGTAGGCCCTTTAATGGTCGACTATACCCTTTAATTGTAATTGTACCCTTTGTCTCCTATATATACCAACGAGACTTAGTTTTAGAGAGAAACTAATATTGTGCATATATTATCCATTATTCATTCTTCTCTCTTATTCTCAAGGCCTAGAGTTACTTCTCTTTCTATTTTTATGCTATTTGGGTGTTTGGTGCATAACATTTGGTTTTAGAGCATATGATCCTTGGGTTTGGCTCTTTCAAACAAGCTATCTTGGCATTATTTATATAATATTTTTTGGGGGAAGTTAATTTTTGAGAGATTTAGAGGACATAGAAAAGTACCTGTGGTAAAAATTTCAGATTTTGGTTCACCATACTTTTCAAGTTACATGTTGTGGAAGTTAGGGTTTTTTATTAGTCCTAAAAACAGTCTCAAACATGCGTTCTGAGTAATAAAATCATATTTGATTATAGAAAGATCAAAATTGAGTTCCATCAGTTGTATTGAATAAAGTATGGACCATAGTGTTTTGGTCAAAATTTCATAAGTAGATCTGAAAAATTGAACACATGGCATCTTGTACAAATTAGCTTTCCCGAAAGGACCAAAATCAACAAGTTTTATGAAAGTTACCACAATTTTTTATTGGCACATCCAAATTTATTCAAACCTATGGAATTGTAGAGAAGACCTATGGAGATACCATAAAATGAAATTTTAGACTCATAGGTTCAAAAATTTCAGATTTATATAAAGTAAAAGGTTAGCCTTCAGAACAATGTCCAAATCAGGGTTTTAAAAATGTATGTTAAATTGGAACTTGCATACTTTTTGATTGGAAGATATATTTGAGGTAATTTAAAAGGTGTGATAAAGAGAGAAATAGAGGACAAATCTAAGTAGACATGATTTTTGTCTCACATGGTAAGAGGTTGTGGAAAAAATTCTACACCTACTAAACCTCTAGATAACTTATTTGTGACTCATGAAGAATGTGAATACTTAGAGCACATGGTATCCCAATTGAGGAACCAAGTTAATGACATCGATGATGATGTGTCAAAAAAGGTTAATTTGGTACATTCCACAATAAATACTTAAAATGGAAATTGAAGATAAAATGGAAAAGTTAATGGATCAAAAGATGAAAAAATGGATGGATCAAAAGATGGAAAAATGGACGGGTCAAAAGATGGAAATTAAAGATAAAAGGAAAAAGTTAATGGATCAAAAGATGGAACAATTACAAAATTCCATGGAAGTGAATCTCTTACATACCCTAGATGAGAGGTTCCATAAAAGTGATATTGTGACCCAAAGAAATCATCAAAATAAGGAGAACAAAAGTATTGAACCTCAGTCTCATATGGAGAATATTTTAACACATTTAGAGAGCATGAAGATTGAGTTTCATAATCATGATCATTTATCACTCCAAGATTTGCATCATCGGGGGTTCAACTCAGGACCAAGGAACAACTTTATTCCGAACATAAATATGAGGAATTTTGATGGTAAAGATCATATAACATGGATATTCCAGATGGTGCAAGTCTTTGATCTACACCAAGTGCCAATTTTACAAAATGCAACTCTTGGATCCTTGTATTTAGAACATGATCAATTTACCTGGTACCAATGGATTTGTGAAAGAAAAAATGATTCTATTGTATCTTGGTCGATTTTTATGAATGATTTGATAACACATTATGGGGATATTAAAAGCAACACATTCTTTAGTCAATTGATAAATCTATGACAAAGAGGTCCAATTACATAGCACATTCAACAATTTCAAAAGCCGAGTCTCAGAGTAAAAAATATTCTAGAGGATAATTTTTTATATCTCTTTATGGAAACTTTAAAGGAATAACATTCAACACAAGGTCCGTCTCTCAGAACCTAAATCCCCGGAGCATGCTTTCAGTGTTGCAAGGAAATTTGAAAGTAAAAATATGGCTACTAGAAGGGTGGCCACTAACAACTATAAAGAGCACCACATTCCCTCCTCTAACCTCACTAAACCTACAAGGTTGACACCTCAATAAATGGATGAAAGAAGAACAAAGGGGCTATGTTTCAATTGTTGAAACACGTATAGTAAGGGGCATAAATACAACAAGAGGAAATTATTCTATGATAGATTATGAAGAGAAGGAGGATCAAGAACTAGAACCATTGCAAGATATGGAGCTAGAAGAGACTACTCCAACCATGTCTTGTTATTCTTTGGCCGACATCAACACTCCTCAAACTCTCAAGATAGAAGGATCTATAAAAAAGAAAAAAGTAACAATGTTGATTGATTCTGGTAGTACACATAACTTTTTTAGTTGCAAATTGGTTAAATTTCTCAATTGCTTTATATATCCAACACCATAGTTTCAAGTAATGATTGCAAATGGCGGTGCCATAAATTGTTCAAGGAAATGCCATAGCATATAACTCACTACGGGGGAGTATATATTGGATATTCCAATGATTTTAATCCAAATAGGTGGTGTCGATGTTGTATTAGGGGTCCAATTGTTACAATGCCCCTTAATTTTCAAGAATTTTTCGTGAGACTTTCCTTGGAAGGTAAGGAAATTGAACTCAAAGGTATCCAAGGGAAACCCTGTAAAGTGATAATCTCTAACAACATGAAAAAATTGATAAAAGAGGGACACCATGGTCTAATAGCAGAATCATGATCACTAAATGTCCAAACATCTAGGCCCTCTATTCTCGTGGATCTCCAAAAGGTTATCAATAATCATTCCAAGTTATTTAGAGAGATGCCTAAGGGTCTTCCACCTTCCTGAGACCATGATCATGTTATTCATTTGAAACTAAGAAGTGTACCACCTAACATCAGACCTTATAGGTACCCATATGCACAAAAGAGTGAGATTAAGCATATGGTTCAAGAAATGTTAGAGGCTGACATCATTCAACCTATCCAAGGTGATTTCTCTTCACTAGTCGTGATGGTTTACAAAAATGAAGGTTCATGGCCTATGTATCCAAATTAAAGAGAGCTCAACAAGATGAACCTTAAATATATGTTTCCTATTCCTATCATTGATAAATTATTAGATGAACTACATGTAGCAATTTTCTTTACCAACTTGGATCTCCATTCTAGATATCATCAAATAAGAATGAATCAAGAAGACATCCCCAAAACAACCTTTAGAACACATAAAGTTCATTATGATTTTTTGGTGATGTCATTTAGCCTTACTAAGGAGCCTTCCACATTTCAAATCTTGATGAATTATATTTTCAAACCCTTCCTCAAAAAATTTGTGTTAGTACTTTTTGATGATATACTAATTTACAATGAATCTTGGGAAGATCATGTACAACATGTTCACATGGTCTTAAAACTATTGGAGGAGAAAAAACTATATGAAAAACCTTCCAAGTGTGCCTTTGGGGTACATGAAGTGGAATATTTGGGTCATATTGTTTCTCACGAAGATGTTCAAGTGGACCTTACTCAAGAAGCAACCAAAGATTTTGAAAAAATTAAGGCTACGTGCACAACTCTTGTCCTGGTCATGCATTACTTCAAAAAAATGTTTATTGTGGAGTGTGATGCCTTAGGGCATGGCATTGGTGAAATTTTAATGCAAGAAGGAAGGCCCCTTTCCTTTGAAAGTAACCATCTTAGAGGAAAGAACTTACTAAAACACATTTATGGAAAGGAAATGTTGTCCATACTGCATGCAGTTAAGAAATGATGCCCTTACCTAATAGGAAGACACTTGAAGGTAAAAACAAATCATGAAAGTATGAAGTAATTCTAAGAAAAACAATTGTCTTCAAAAGAGAAAAACAAATGTTACAAAGATGCTATATTATGAATTTGAAATTATCTACAAAAAAGGAAAGGATAGAATAGAAGTAAGATCATAAGGTATGCAAGATCAATCAATAACTAAAATATGACTTGTGTGGAAAAATGATTCAGTATGGTATCAAAACCACCTATATTTGTGTAAGAATTCCCAACTCAAATAGAAGGTCCTTTTGGAATTGCACACTTCTCCTATAGGAGGACATTTAGGGTTCTTGAAAACTTACTAGAAAATCAAGAAGGATTTTTTCTATGGTCTTAAAATTGATGTTCAAAAGCTTGTGGATGAATGTAACATAGTTACCAAATTAACGAGAACTCTCTAGAGTTCTTTATTTTTCAGCGTGTCTATTTTTACCCCTAAATAAAAAAGTGGTGCTACCGGTAACACCCTTTTTTTTATGGTGGTTAAAATTCAGACCCATTCAAGTCCATTGTGTTGACAATTTATGTCATTGTGAACAAAGACTTTAAAATTGGCCCTTGAATCGAAAACTGATGCTACCAGTAGCACCAAGTTTTTTTTTGGAGTCAAAATTATAACTTAATTGAAACCGTGGCCTCGACAATGACTACCATCCTCGATAAACAACTCAAAATTGGCTCCTAAATCATTGCTTAAAATTTATTCTTATATTTTTTTAAAATTTACATTAAAAAAATAAAGAAATTAAAAAAATAACATCCGAGAGTTGGTATTTTAAAAAGTAAAACAACAAACAACAATTGTTTTAAGAAAAACTGTAACCGTATTTTTTTTAAGAAAGTTAAAAACTAAAAAAACTACGAAAAATAAAACAATTATAAATTTTTATTTTTTAACTTAAAAAAATAAAAAAAATTATAAAAGAAAATTAAAAGAAGACTTAAAAAAAATTAAAATTAAAAAGGAAAGGAAAAACCCAATATATATATATATATATGGATTTTTTTTGGAAAATAAAAATAAATAACAAAAACCAAATTTATTTAAAAAAAACTCAAAAAGATGTAAATAAATTTATATATATATATACACACACACACACACACACACACACANATATATATATATATATATGGATTTTTTTTGGAAAATAAAAATAAATAACAAAAACCAAATTTATTTAAAAAAAACTCAAAAAGATGTAAATAAATTTATATATATATACACACACACACACACACACACACACACATAAGGGGAGTTTCCTATTACTTAGCTTTTAGAGTGCAAAAAAATGCCACATGGCAACAGTCTGCCACATGTTCCGCCAAATTAGCGGAAACCAGAACATGTGGCAGACTGTGATGTCCTTATTCAAAATAACAATCTGCCATCTGCCTTGCTAAATGGAAACCAGAGAATGTGGCATATTTGAGTTTTTGCTGAACTGTGCTATGCATCTAAGAAAGACTATCAATAGAAAAAAGATCAGAACTATAAAACAACATCATCGTAGTGCAAAGAGCAGAGATAAGAGTGTACGGGGTGACCATAGCAGAGAAATTACTTTGCACCTGGGGGTATGTCGTTCGGAGCGTTGCTGAAGGGGCCGCCCCTATGCTGGAGCACGAAAGGCCTCACATAGGTAGGGCAACGCTGAGCTGTTGGTGCATTCGAGAAGGCATCATAGAGCATTTCAATCCGCTGGTGCATGAGGGTGTCCTAGTGTATCTAGTCAACCATCAGGTTCCTTAGCTCGAAGATGATCTTGAGTTGCTCCAGATGGAAGAAATGTGGTGGAACCTGGCATAAATCAGGGAGCGCCGCGAGTGGTAGAGGCTCTAATATTGGGTGGCCCTCCACCTCCGTGCCTAAGTCCACCGGTGCCGCGTCCATAGCCTCCACCACCTTGACCTCCTCCGCTACTGTCTCGAATTGGATGTCCTTGTTTTGAATTGAGGCCGCAAAGTCAAAATGGAGGAATTCCTATGGGAATTCCTCCTCAATTATATAGGTGGCCTCTTCCATGGCGACTAGGGTGCTTGTGCTTGCTGGATTATGGCTGAGGGGCTGCCAATTATCCGACATTGTGAAGAGGAGGGATTCCAGAGGAATTTGGATGGGTTCCTTCAAAATCTCCTCCTCAACGTATGCCATTGGCGGTGTTCTTGGTTTCTCCCGTCATTGAGTCTGAGTAATGGACAGGGCATGCTCCAGCCTCTTCACTCTCTGTTGTCGGGAAACTAGACTATACCAGGCTAGGCCGCACCTCGGCTTGCCTCTTTCCCTTGGCATGACGAAGCCAGGAAAATGGATAATTCGCTGGGCAATTTCAATGAGAGCCGACTGGACATAGATCTCGTTCTCAGAGCAACCAGGGTGGTGGAGCGCAAGGGAGAAATGGAGCTAAACTCATCTGCACGGGAGTGAAAAGACAAGGCTTGACCTGACCACTGTACCGATCCCCCCACTGCAATTACACCTTGTGGCTGCCATATTTCTCACACGAGGGAGCTGTCCTCCCATTCTCAACATGCAGTAATGGCCTCCCTCCATTCAAGAATGGGGTGAAGGGTTTCGACGTGCCATTTTAATGGCTTGGGTCTGGGGCAGGCTACGTGGCACCCCATATGGGATTGGATAATATTTCCTAGCTAAGTCCAAGAAATGACCTGATAGCTCAGATCAAGGAGAGGTTGGAACATTCCATTGAATCAACTCCACCATGGAAGCGACACCTTCATTTGCCAGACAATCAACTATTTTGTTTGCCTTTCTTTTCACATGTGGGGGGATTAGGGTGAGATTAGGCTATAAGAGGGATTTGAAATCTTCCAGAAATCCCAAGAGTCTCCAACTATGTGAGACCTCCAGGGGGTGTGACCCATGAATGATTTTAGTAATAAGCTGGATGATGATCTAGGAATATCCCTCCACTATGAGCTTATGTAAGTCACAGTCTGTTGCTAACTTGATTCTACTGAGAAGGCTCCAGATCTCAACAACATTATTTGTATTGAATCCTAGATAGCCTACTGCATAATACATAATTTTCCCTTCTTCATTTCAGAGGACCACCCCAAAGCCTGTCGGACTTGGATTCCCTTTTGACGCGCCATCAAATTTTAATTTAATAAAATCAGTGGGTGGGGGGGACCAAGTGCACGGGCTACCATTTGTTCTAGTATCCCCATTGTTCTGTATTTCACTAGTAAAGTTGAGTTGCCAAGTCTGTAGGATATGACTTTCACCCAGATTACACTTAAGGTCCCCTTGGGACCACTTCCCACTCTTAATCATTTCCCGTATCAGGTTCATAATTCTTTCCCAAGTTGAGAGAGGGGGGGAGGTCATCGAGTGAAAAATCCTTTTGTTTCTTTCCTTCCATATTTTCCACATGGTGAATCTAGGTAAAAGCTGCTAGATGCGATCCAAGATTGGATTTTGATAGGAAACCGAGTCCCAATTCTCCACTGTGCTTATGATACTGGCTCAATTTCTATTGGAGAGACACATTACTTATGTCTCCATATCCCAAATGAACTCACTGTAATTGCAATGGTTGAATAAATGCTCTATCATTTCTTCATGTTGTTGACAGAGGGGGAAGATTGAAGGGCCTATGAATCCACGTTTCCAAATATTGTCCCATGTGAGAATGAGATTTTGAATGGTAAGACATAATAAGATGGACACCTTTGGCCATAAATTTGGGTTCCAGATCTTGCCCCAGATACGTTCCCTTGGTTGTTCCTAGTAATTTTCTTGTAAATAGTAAGCTTCTTTGAATGAGAAGTTGATTGTTGTGGAGTGCCCCCATCTGAGTATATCCAAGCCTTCCCTGATATGAATTTTCCTTTGATTTGCACAGTCTTTCCAGGCCTGTAAATCTAGCTCTGTCTGAAGGTAAAGTTCATGAGGTTCAATCTTCCAATTGCGCCATGGACGGTGATGATCATTCTCTCTCCATAGATCCTTCACAAACTGAGAGTCCCCAGACTTCATTTGTTGATGAAGGGGGATGAGGTCTTCAAGAGTGATTAGAGGCGGTTGTTGTTGCCACAAATATTTCCAGAACAGGCAGTGTTCTCCATTACGGATCTCCCATAAAGCATGCTTCTGAATGAGCATTCGATTGTTCCAAGACATGTTCCAGATATTTTATCCCTGAACCTAATCATTGAATCTGATTAGCTTCTCTTCTCTGGTAGTGGGAGCATACTTCTTTTTCCAAATTTTTTCCTAGATTTCTGTGGGGTGCTTGAGCCAACACCATCATAGTTTTCCCCCATTACTTGATTCAGTTTACCTGGATCTCGAAGCCCTAGTCCCTCTAAGGATTTAGGCCTGCAGATTTTTTCCCAACCTACTAGCAACCACTTCTTGTTTGGGTGATGCCTGTTCCACATGAATATGCGTTGGATGTTCCTAATGGCCTTGATGACAGACTGGGGTGCTGCTAGAGAGGTAAAGAGGTAGGTTGGAAAGGCTTGTAGAACAAATTTTAAAAGAACCAACCAAGCGACAAGATTAAGTGATCTGAAGGTCCAGTTGTTGAGTCTGTTGGAGATGGAGAGCAGTAGGATGTCCCAAGAGATATTATGAGCAGCCACCCTTGTGAGTGGGATGCCTAGATAATTGGATGGAAGGGAGCTCTTGGGGATGCCCAGGAGTCGAGAGATATGATTTTGGATAACCACTAGGTATTGAAGAAGTAGAACTGTGATTTATCAAGGTTTAAGGCCATTCCTAAAGCTTCATAGAAATCTGTGAGAATGGAATTGAGCTTAGTGGATTCCTAGGCTGTCAGCATGTTCAACAAAAGAGTGTCATCGACAAACTGGCTATGAGAGGGGGATGGATGGATATTGTGCAGGGGTAGACCTTTAAGGGAGCCTTCCACAACAGAGGCCCTGAGATAACGCCCCAGTCCCTCTGCCATTATGGCAAAGATAAAGGGGGAGAGGGGGTCCCCTTGTCAGATACCTCTGTTGGGAGAGAAGGGATGGGAGGGCACTCCATTGACTAAGATAGAGAAAAAGGCTGAGGAAGTGAGCCTCATGATCCAGGCCACCCAGTGACTATCGAAGCCAAAGGTCTCGAGGAGGGAGTGCATATATTGCCAATTGATTCTATCAAAATATTTGGAAAGGTCGAGTTTGATGAACATACCTAGAGTCCTTGTTGTTTTCAATGAGTGGATGACTTCATGATCTAGGATGACGTTGTCCATGATTTTCCTTCCTTCCATGTAGCCAACCTTCTCTTTGGATATGATGAAAGGAAAAATTGGTTTGAGACGCATGGCAACAACCTTAGTGATAATTTTGTAAATGAAATTACAGAGAGCTATCAGTCTATATTGTTTGGGATGCATTACCCTTTCCTCCTTCAGGATGAGCGTGAGGAAGGTGGCATTGAAGGCTAAGAGGACTTGTCCTGAGGTTCTTGATTCCTCCACCACATGCTAGAATTCATCTCTGATCATTGGCCAACAGTAGTGGAAGAAGTCTGTCATGAAGCCATTGCGACGTGGAGCTTTACCTGGGGAAATTTATTTAACTACTTGATCCACCTCCTCTTGGGTGATAGGTCTCATCAGGGCTTCATTTTGTTCCTGAGTGACTAGGGAGGGTATGTTCCTAGTGATTTTGCGGATCATTGGCATTTTGTCATCGATCGACTTTGTTGGGAGGTCTTTGTATTAATTGATCAGTTCCTCTGCTATTCTGTCATGGTCCCTGATGGGATTTCCCTAGGAATCCTCCAATTGGGTTATTCTCTTGATGTATCGTCGATGCACCATGGATCGATGAAAGAACTTGGTGTTATTTTCCCCTTTTTTGAGCCACTGTACCTTGGATTTCTGTCTCCAAAGTATTTCCTCATGTTCCTTTCTCTCATCCAATTCTGCCTTGAGCTCCTCCTCTTCCTTCATTACGGTTGTCGTTCTGTCCCCAGTAATGAAGGTATTTTGGAAGGTTTCCAGGCACTGCTCGATTTCCTACATTATTTGCAGGATGTTCCCAAATACATTCCTATTCCATCTCTTTAGCTGTGACTTAATGTTTTTGAGTTGTTGCTGGAATTTGTACATGCAAGTTCCATGGTCTATTTCTTCTTGCTTCCACCAGTATTATGAAATCTTTTGAAAGTTTGGGTGAGAGAGCTAGAACTTCTCAAATATGAAGGGCTTGAGTTTGAGTGTTGCCCCGACATCAAGACCAAGCAAAACATGAAAGTGATCCGAGCCTGGTTTCGGGAGAATGTTGGATTCAATGATGGGGTCCTCCAACAACAAGGCTTCTAAAATGAGGAAACAGTCAAACCGACAAGCTACATGCTGATGCCTAGATCAACGATTGGACCATGTGACAATTCCATTTCTAGTTTCTTTATCTATTAAATCCAGTTGGTCTATGAGGGCTCAGAACTTACCACCGTCTTGATCAAGCCTCTTGGTGCCTCCTATATTTTCCTCCAACGTTAAGATGATATTGAAATCACCCCCTAACATCCATTTAGGTGAGCCCAACAATGTTTTTATGGTGGCCATTCTCTTCAAAAATAGCTCTTTGTCCTGAGTACTTTGAGGCCCATACACATTTGTGATCACACTTTCTTTGGTAGATCCTATGACTTTGAAGTGAGCCGTAAGTGTGCCCACTGTGGAAAAGGGTCGATCTATGATGACTGCTGCTGGATTCCACAAGATTTCCAGACTACCTGCCACTCTGTTGGAGTCCGTATGAAGGGAGTCATATCCTCTCCAGCAACGTCGAAAGATATCTTCCGCTTCTTCACCAACACATTTTGTTTCATGCAAAAGGAGAATGTTCGGATTCTCAACACGAATACAGTCTCGAAGAGTCCTTTGCTTGGATCTTCCATTGAGCCCTTTGATATTCCATGTTATGATCTTCATCTTGATGATTTATGAGGTGGATGGAGGTATCCCTCCATGAGTCTTTGGATCTGCCCCGAGTTGAGCATGAAGTTGCCTACTTCCTTGATGAGTTGTTGTCCAGATTTGCACCCTTGTCTCTTGCTTTCCTGGGAGGTTCGTTTGATCTCAGTAGTTGGGTCTAAGGATATCCCTAGTCGTGAGGTAGAGCCTGCTATGGAGTTAATGAATACTTTGTGAACCTTTCCGAGTTGTTCCACTGGGATGGTTTGCAGATCCTTTTGATTGAAGGATTCCTCCAGTTTTTCGAGATATATGTCCACCATATCTTTCTCATCAAGCTGCATGAGAGTGTCCCCACTTTCTTCTGGCTTATCCCCATACACCTTGCCAACGAGGCTTGTGTCTTGGTTGTCGTCTTCTCTTGTTTCAGTTTGGTGCTTGGATTTTCCTTTTTCCTTTTCTCGATTGTCTTTTTTGTGCAGATCTCTGTGCTCCTCTTCCCCAGGGAGTTGATTAAGAATGTCATAGGAGTTTTTAGTGGATATTTTTAGAGCATTGTCTTGATTCTGCTTCCTGGTTGGATGCCATTTTCTGCCAATGACCATGGTGAAGCCATCCTTTTGCTTCCCCTCTCCAGTTTTAGGATTTTGGGCATTTAAGGGAAAATCTTGAAAAAGGTGGCCATGCTCGTGGCATTTCCTGCAGCGGAAGGGAGTATGCTCATAATCCATCGTTTGATTCTAGTCCTCATCATGATATTCTAGGGTTACTGAGCTCGGTAAATCCTTTGATATGTCCATGTAGACATAGATATGTGTGTAGGAGGTGTATTTCCTCTGCTTTGTGGCTTCCAAGGATTTGACATATCTTCCCACCGTATTCCCTATACCCATTATGATTTCCTCCAACCAAAGTTCCTATGGTAGTGAGTATAGCCTTATCCAGACTGGAGCTATTGTGAAATCTTCTTTCTTCGGGCTAAAGCGGTCCATCCAGAATCAGAGAAATAGCCCGACTAAGTTGTAAAAGTATGGCCCATTATCAAAAATTTTGTCCTTGTCTTCTAAATTGTAAAGGATGATCGTAAAGAACCCCTTGGAGCTGAGCTGTACTTCGTAATCTCCCTTGAGGTTCCACCAATCTTTTATCCATCTCAAGAGATCCCGTTCTGAAGGATAAAGACCAAGAAACTTGCCGATGAGGGCGTGCTCCCACATAAACTGGGTGTGTTCCCCAACCCTCATTGAGCTTATGATATATCGTGATGACTTATCAGATTGGGGAATGCATTTCTCTGGTTCCCATCCTGTAGATGCCTTTGGATGAGACGTGATTGGCTCCACATCCATTGCTTTGCTGAATCCCTGCTCCTTAGCTAGGAGTCGTTCTCTCAGGTGTGGCGGCGGCTCAAAAGTGGGCCGCTTGGCACGCAATCATACTCTGTCCTTTGCTGCAACATTCTGGTACGAGGGGGGTTCCCCCCCTTCTAGGCTCATCCTGTGCGGTCAACTGTGACGTATCAGATTTGTCTGACACTTCTCGTGCGACCGTTTCGACTGCAGGGAAAACAATTCATACAAGGTTTCACTAGGGTTTTCAACCCGCTTGTCTCAGAGCTCTCTGACATTTGTGGGTTGACAAATCTTGAATGTTACTCTCATCGATTTCACCAATTAAAAAATATATTAAAAAAACTAAAAAAAATAATTAAAATACAAAATTTAACTTAAAATTAAAAAAAGAAAAGAAAAATACATACATAAAAACAACCAAAAAATTAAAAAAATATATTAAACAAAAACAGAAAAAACTTAAAATATAAATTTTTATACAAAATATTTAATTTTTTTTTTTTTAAATACATAATATACAATTTAAAAATCATTAAAATAACATATTTTTAAAATAAATTACAAAAATTTATATATAAAAAAATTATTTTAAAATAAAGTTATAAAATATATATATATATATATATATCTTTTAAGCAAGCTTTTAAAAATAAATTTAAAAACAAATAAAAGTTTATATTGACAGGGGAGGCTATGGGGGGCGATGCTCATCGCCCCCCATGACACTACAATAATATAAGTTGTTTTTAATTTTTTTTGTTTTAATTTTAATTAGATTTTTGTTATTTCAATTCTAAAATTGTTTTTAATTTTTATTTTTGTTTTAAATGTTATTAAATTTGTTTTTATTTGTATTTTTATTTTTACTTTTATTTTAATTAAAATTGATAGGTTTTATATCTTAAAATTGTTTTTATTTTTTTTATTTTTTTTAAATTTGGTTTTTTATTTTTTCAAATTTGCTTAGAAATTTATTTTAAAATTGATTTTAAAATTTTCTTTTTATTATTTTGT
>SNQJ01S0000625.1:222425-244226 GCA_010110895.2 Picea sitchensis
GGCACATACATGAGGTGTATAGTTGATGATGTTGGTACATATTGATGAGTCATTGTTGATGAGTGGTTGACACATTATTTGTATATACTTGGTACATGGTTGGATGCACTTGTTTATGGTACAGGTTGATTACAGGTTGTTTGGCACCGGTTGGTGCATGGTTGATGCTCTTGTTTATGGTACAGATTGATATCTGTTGAGGATTGTTGCCTCATCTCAATTGGTGCTGAGAATGCAAGTTGAGTCTTGCATATAGAGTTGGTGCTCTTGTAGATTTGTACTCTATTCAGTTGTTGTTGATAAACCCCAAGGATTGTAGTCCGTAATAAAAAGAAAATTGTACAAACATCTTGTGTTCTTTGTGTTCATTGTGGTGATGACTTCTTGATGATATATTGTTGATATATGTTGCTGATATGTGCTCACATGTAAATGGTTATAAATGAAAACAATGGGTAATGAATAAATGTTGAATTCTAATTGATGAGTTTTTGTGCAAGAGGGAAGCTTTGGGAAAAAGAACCCCACACTCATTCACCCCCCCTCTAAGTGTGGTAGGTGTGTCCAACATCAAGTGGTTTCCCTTGGCAGAGTGGTGTTACAACACATCCTTCCATACTTCATAAAAAATGTCCCAATTTATGACACTTTATGGCTATCATATTACCCTAGAGGGGAGAAAAAAAGGTTCAAGTAGCGGAGGATCACATAGATCACTAAGAAGAGGTTCTCCAACTGTTGAAGGACAACTTCACTATAACACAAAATAGGATGAAAAAAAAGCAGAGCAATATCATAGTGAAAATGAATTTGATGTGGGGTATTGGGTATTTCTAAGGCTAAGACAATACAAACAAATGTCGCTCAAGCAAGAAAAGAAAGACGATAAATTAGCACCCAAGTACTATGGTCCCTATAAGGTGTTGAAGAGGATTGGAAATATGTCTTACAAATTGCAATTTCCTCCATTTTCACGTGTACATTTAGTATTCCATGTTTCTTTATTAAAGAAGGTAATCAATGACAATATCCTAGTTTAGACTATTTTACCAGAGATCAATGAAGAAGGAAAAATCATAAAAGAACCGAGAACAATCCTAAAACACAGATCAATCAACTGCAAAATTGAGCAGTTACTAAGTACCTCATCAAGTGGAAGAACCTATCAATATAAGAGGTGACATGGGAATAATAGTTCTTCATTCAAAAGCATTCACAACTAATTTGACAAGTGTCGAGGGAACCACTTGTTTTGAAGGGGAGGGACATGTTAAGCCCTAGATATTGAGTTATTACATGCCTATTGTTATATTAATGTTGTCCTTATTGGTCGGCTAGGAACTTTAATGGTTGGATATACCATTTAATTGTAACACACACACACACACACACACACACCAAGGAGGCCTAGTTTTGGAGATAAATTGATCTTGTGCATTTATTATATTGTAAAATGAGGTTACCCCCTCAAAGAGGCTTCTCATTCATTCTTCTTTCTCATTCTCAAGTTGTGGAGTTACTTCTCTTTATATTTTTATGCTATTTTAGTGTTTGGTGCATAACATAAGAATATTTTTGGAGATAGAGAAGTTGAGCTACTTGGCTTAGAGAGGGAGATGAAAACACAATTTCTTCATCAATTTTATCTATAAAAAAAGACACATAATACTATATGGGGGACCAAATATTCTAGTGGGATCAAAAATTCAAGGTTTGAGAAGATAACAAATCTTGCAACAACCCACTATAGTGAAATATATTCTAATCATAGAATGGGAAACATCATAGATACTTTGTCCACCCTCCCTCACATCAACATACTAGTTAGGGATGATCAAAATGACAACATCATGGACCTAATGGATTAAGATGAATTATTTTTAGTCTTGTCTTCTTTTTAGTAGGATAAATCTCCTTAGCCAAATAGGTGGCTAATGAGATCTACAATTTTTTTTTTGAAATATTGGGGAAAGATCTCCTTCAAGTGGTAGAGGATTCTAGGAGAATAAGAAAAATTTGGGGTCTCTTCAACTCAATATTTCAAAGGAACACAACTCATATTTGTTTCACTACTTTGATCAATCTCATTAGAAGATTATAACCAAGGTAATATCCAGGTGATTAAAGGCAATTTTATCAAATATCATTGCCAAATATCAGTGTGGTTTTGTGGATGGTAGACTAATTTTTTATGTAGTGGGTGTAGCTCAAGATTATTTACATTCCATCAAGAAAAAAAATATGCCCTCTTTCATCATCAAATTGGACCTATCCAAATCATATGACAAAGTTGGTTGGACCTATTTGAGACTACTTATGATTAATATTGGCTTCAATATTCCCATGGTAATTTGGATTGAAGAATGTTACTCGACCATGTCCTTTGAACTGTCAATAAATGGGGCATCTTCAAAATTCTTCAAATCCACAAGGGGCCTCAGGTAAGGATGCCCTATTTCTCCCCTATTGTTTCTTTTGGTTGTTATGGGATTAAGTAGGTTATTAAAAAGTTTGAAGAATGAAGGTAAAATTAAGGGAGTCAAAGTATATAGGGATTTCACAATCACTCATTTAATATTTATTGATGATGCTTTACTCTTTGGGAATGACACTACAAGGAAAGCCAAAAATTGGACATAAATTTGCACCTTTTATTGATAGTGATATGTATGCAAAAAATCTTCAAAATTTTTCTTTAGTATGTCACAAGTTAAGAGAATCACATAGCTAACACATTTAGACAATCTCACCCTTTCAATTAAAAATGTTCAAAGATATCATGAAATATTTAGAATCTCATTTGAAGGTAAATCATTGCTATGTTAAGGACTAATTGTGGATGTATGAGATGGTTGAGAGGAGAATTGATTCCTGGTGCAATAGGTCGTTATCCATGGGGGGTAAACTAACCCCATTAAAAAATGTGATTAAAGCAACTCCAATATATTTGGTGAGCATGGCTAACATGCCAAAGAGAATATTATATAGAATTAGAAGGAAGTGTTTCAAGTACCTTTGACAATGAAGGATAAAATAATAATTCCTTCAGTAAAATTGCAAAAAACAGTAAATCCAAAACATTTAGGGGATGGGGCTTGAAATAATTGAATCACCTCTCAAAGGCATTAGCAACTAATGCAATATGGAGAGAGTTAGAAAAATGAAGGATTATTTATAGTTAACCCAAAATGAAGGCATAGTGGAGTGATGAACTATCAAATGATCATACTAAATGTCCCATGTATGGAGGGTGGTAGAAAATGAAGGCATGTTTTAGAGGTAGCCCAAAAGGAATCATCTATCAAAGGCATTGGCAACTAATGCAGTATGGAGGGTGGTAGAAAAATGAAGGAATATTTTAGAGTTAGCCCAAAATGAAGCATAGTGGAGAAATTGAATATGAAGTGCTGACACTAAATCTCCTATAAGAATCAACAAAAGCAACCCAACTTGTCAAGGCCTAACACAAAAAAAATTGTTACATCCTAAGAGAAACAAAAATGTATGTATCTTGTCTGAAAACTACAATATATACATAGATATTATTAAAAATATTACCTTAGAGGAAGACCCTCATCTATTCCATCGATAAATATGTGCACCTACAAGGAGCCAACTATTCTCTTATGTGCTCATTTGATAGGTGATCTATTTCTTGATTGAGTTCCCTCATTACATTCTTGTTGGAAAAAACATGGAAGGATGATTTCAGTTCATATGCTTTGAAAAAACTTCCATATAAAAACATATCTCGAGGGTCCATGGATCCTTCAAGCCACAATATGACTAGTTGTGATTCTCCTAAAATATATATGTCTCTAACTCACATTTATAAAGCTAATGACATTAAAGGAGATACTACTCGAACTTTGGTTTCATTGTTTGATCCTCTCCCCAATACACATTAAAAAATAATATGTTGTGATTCTATGATTTGAAGAATACCATTAACACCACTCACTATTGGATTTTCTTGAGATGTTCCATCAAAATAGCCATAAGTTTTTTTATTGTTTTTGTTTATATCTATAACCTGACTCTACTTATTCTTCTCATCATGTCCATAAGCAAGATAGCCACATTGAAATTTATAGAAAACCATTACACGGGAGAAATTTTTGTTTAGGAATAATGTAGCCTTTTTAACCAACCATATTTCCCATAAAACAAACAATAGTAGGGAGTCATGCTTCTTTCTAGTATCCTCATCATGCAACTAGTTTGTAGAGCCTCTTCTATGAACCTTCCCATCTACATTTTCGCCCATTGATCCTTTTAACGATTGACCAAAAATATTTGGTGAAGTGACAAGATAGGAAAATATAAAAGACAATTTCCTCTTGCTCTCTTTACAAAAATATCTCGTGGCCTTGTCAAAATATTCTTTGAAGATTGTCCCAAGTGAGTAATCCTTTTTGGAGTATTAACCACACTAGTCACCTAGATTTTAGGGGAGATTTTAGTTTCCATAGAAGGTGCCATTGACATTCCTCATTGTCCTCTCCATTTTCTTTTATGGAAGCTATTAGCCCAAGGAAACCTTGTATGAGTACCCTAATTTATTTGGAGCATAGAGCATTAAATCCCAATGCTCCTTAAGTCTCATAATTGCCTCTATCAAAAATGACTTGAGTTCTTCTAGTGTTCACCCCACTCATGTTTTAGACCCAATTGTTTTGTATTTTGTCACCATATAGCCATAATAATATTTATTCCCTCTCATAAACATTTCATAGGTAAAATATATCCCTAGGATGTAAATGAAAATATATATTAAATTTGAGGATAAAACATAAAATTAAAAAGAGAGAGGGATGAAATTCATTGACATGTGGCATCTAACTTTACCATACCTTCAATTATGTTAAATTTTTTTATTTTTCAAAACAACACACACACACACACACACATATTTTCCAAGGTAAACCTTGTGGGAAAAACCAAGGGACACTTCCTCACATTTGTGGATGGCATCCCTGGTAAATTTGTTAATGTAAACTAGTTCACCTCACCTAGGGTGTTCATTTTGAGCACTTGCTGGCACAAAACTAGCCAAATGAACAAAAATATTAGTGACAACCCACACATATATATTTTTTTTCCATGGAAAAAAGATTTATATTTGATATTTTATAGGAGAAATCAGAATATACATCAACTAGTGTTTCTGATTCTTTTAGAGCCATAACTCTCTACTTCCTTCTTCCGGAAATCCTTAGCAGTAATTCCTAAACTAAATATTATAGTCATCCAATGGAATTTTTATCCTTAGAATATGTATTATAGAACCAAAAATCATTCAATACAATCATATCTTAGATCATTGTCAAACTAGAAAAATATTAGACATGCAAATCAATTAGATACAAACAACAACGAGCGACTCCTTCCTTAAATTCTTGTTTAAAAATTATACCTTCCTACATGGATAAAGCTTATTTAGATACAATTTTTTCTCACTAATTAAACTCTCTATACATGTGGGAAAAGGAAATTTATGAAAACTTCACTTTCACCTTTGAAATTTTGTTCATGATTGAAATGAGTGCTGGATTTTCAATGTGGATTCTACCATTTTCCCAGTCTAGGATCAATTTTGAGTTTCCCATGACCTAGAGGCTTTCTTTTATTCTCCTAATTGCAATTTTCATAGGCAACTATATAGCATAAAAATCAACTCGATTATATGTGCATGAACTTGTGTATTTGAAAGAAATGAAATGATTTTCACATATAAATAAGATATCTCAAGCTCCACAAATTCCCAGTTTTCCTTGAAAGAATTGTAGAATAGCCTTTATAATCCTAGGAGATTTGTATTTTATAGGTTTCCATGACCCTCCACAGGTCGCAAGTCTACTTTGGTGACACACCTGAACATAGGGAATATCACTTCCTTGAAATATGTAAGACACCTAACCCCCCAAGTACCTTTTAAGGGACGGGGTATTAAATTTTCACTTTTCCTCAACCATATCAAAGCCTCATCTAGAGGGTACCATCATCTTCTTTTCATCAAGATTTTTCTAGCGATTGTATCCATGCTCGAAATCGAGCTCTAGATCATAAGTTACAACTTCCCAAGGTTTCCAGACTTTTATTTATTGAGTCCGTCTTAGTGCCATGTGGAAACCATGTGGTTCCTTGTCGCTCGTGAGATTTGACAAAAAACTAACATGGCATCTGCCACCTGGATCATTTGTCTCCCCATTCCAATGGTTTGGATCACTATAAATAATTTGCTTCTTCATCAGAGTCTCCCCATCGGGGTTAGCAGATTCCCAACACATAATCCACTTTGATTGACTCTCTCCGACCACACGTACTCCAAAAGATATGACGTTCCGATCCAATGACCCTATGGGTTGGGAAATAAATGACTTTGATTGCTTTAGAATTGCTAACTTACACTAGTATTAACGACCCTTCTCACGCTCCTACTACACTTATCTTACATGTGGCCCTTGAAGATCTATAACTGAGATTGAATCTCGCCTGTTTTCTGACCTATGGACCAGATATATTCTCGGAGTCCTTAACCTCAGAAATCCTCCAGATTACAAATCATTAAGACACATGAAAACATCATTACTTGACATGTGGACCCACCATGACACACTACGTCATCAAAGGGTACCACAACTTTCCCAACCAAGTTCTAACACTTGGACATTCTTAATAATCTTATCGGATTAATTACATAAAAATCCCACTTTTTAATATCTTATTTGTTTAATCATTATTGATGTTAATTAACCCTTATTTAATTTAAAATCCTAATCATTATTCCATTTTGACTTAGTTGAATTTATCGGCCCGATAACATTGAGAAATTACTCCTTTTACCTCAATAATTCCATGTCCCAAAATGGTTTTTTCGGTGTTAATTAAATTTTAATTTTATAATGATTATCATATGATATAATATAATTGATTATATTATAATATAATTATAAGTAATTATATTATAATATAATTATAATTAATTATATTATAATATAATATAATTAATTAGATCATATTACACTTAGATTTATTAACCTTAATTAGTATATATAAATCATTGCCCTTGGCTTATAACTTCGCACTGAAATATTCACACACACACATACACATATATAGTACGTCATGTCAATATTTTGGACCTCGAATGTACCAGACAACTTATTAATGTTACATAATTCGTTGGAGAGAGGGAAACACTAGTGTTTAATATTACAATAATTCAGGCTCTCGAACCTCGATATTTCGCACTCAATCATGTGCTCCTTTCTCTTTACTCCGACGACAAAGCTCTTAAAGGGACTTAATATAAATATTTAATATTGTAATATTTATTATTTATAACACCATATGCCTTCATACTACGGACATTCGCTGCCTTCCCTTTACTCTGACGACCAAGCTCCGAAAGGGTCTTAATATAAATATTTAATATTGTAATGTTTATAACACCATAGGTCCTCATACTCTGAACATTCGCTCCCTTCCCTTTACTCCGATGACCAAGCTCCAAAAGGGTTTTAATATAAATATTTAATATTGTAATGTTTATAACAACATAGGTCGTCGTAATATGAACATTTGCTCTCTTCTCTTTACTCCAACGACCAACATTTGAAAGGGACTTAATATAAATATTTAATATTTAACATTAAAATATCTTAGGCCATCGCACTCGGAGATCTATATATATTTATATATATAACATACTCAGATCATACGTTCCCCTCTCCTTTCTCAGATGGCTAGAGTTCGATATATATATATATATATATATATATATATATACGTTGAGAAGGTAAAATGAAAGTATACTTTCCAAGCCTTTAATAAATAAAATAATATATTTACCAGAACTCTTCCAGGAGTGCAGAGCGACCTGTGTAGAGCATAAATCTTAAAACTAGGAAAACTTAGCATGGTTTAATCCTTTGCACGGAAGGGAGGGCAAATTTTGAATCTTCCATTTCTCATGCATGAGACCAAAATTTATAAATTTTAATATATAGCTCTCTCATCTTATTTTCCCAATTATTAAGACATTTAACTGGTAAATTTGGAAATTTACTAGGGGTTACCAGTCTTTACCATTCATTCAAGATTTGTTCAGAAAAACACACACAGAAACACACACATATCAATTTGTGCAATTTTTTTTGTTTAAATTCTTTTCTAGAACATTGCATTTCTTTATAGATAAAATTCACCATGGTAAAACTATGGTTTTACGAGAAATTACTATCCTCCTATTTTTATGCATTTCTTTGCTACGTTCAGGGAATGGTTGCTATTTCCAAATCTTTTCCCTTTGGACATAAATCTACTGTGTAATTCCTGGTAAAAATTCCCCACTTACCAAATTCTAATGAAACTTAATTAATCGCAATGCTTCAAATTTTGAATTTCATTTTATTTCCAATTAAGAACTTAAATTCTCATTTCTCATTCTTTTATTATTATTTATTTTGAAATATTTTGCCTCTCTTCAAAATTTGTCTTATTCTCTTAAGGACAAACATATATATGATTTCTTCTAAATTTCTGGTATAAAAGCTTTAGGAAGACTTAGAATAAAACATTCTTATACTCAAATCAAGCCTCTTTCCTTTTCAGATGTCCTGTGGAGATTCTAACTATTCATTCATCACCACTAATACATGAAATAGGTCGTGAACATTTAATCATCCACAACCTTCACTCATATAACTCCTTTCTTAAAACACATGCAATCGATACATAAGGTTATTAACCAAATAAGATCCAGTTGAAACATTTGCATAATTACACCTAAATTACTTAGGCCTCTTAAACAGAGAATGGAATTTACACTGCTCTGAAACACATTCTATAAATATTTATGAACTTAACATTGCAGAGATTTAACAAAGATAAACTTATCTAAAAGATGGAAAGAGATATGACTGCTTAAGGGTGTACCACTTTCCACCCAACGATAGACACAACTGCTCCTGGTGTTTTCATAGTTGGTCACCCCTTAGCTAGAGTATGATGCCATGAGAGAGAGAGTTATTCTTTTGCTCAAAAATCAGAAAGGGACGAAGGTTACTCTCATTCTCCCACAAGAACCTGGAAACCCAGTCTTTAATCCACCAAGCAAGAGGGTCTGCTGTGAATGCTCACTCAATCACTCAAATTCTCTGCAACCCCATTTATCAGCTGAATTTGAATACATTTCCCAACAGTTCCTGTACCTAGAAAAATATTTTTTCTTAGTTCTCTTCAGAAAAAAGAGAGTTTCACATACTCCTCCTCTTCAGAAAATGGTACCCAGACCCATTTATGTACATTCTCTCTTCTCTTCCCACGATTTTCCTCTTTTTCTTTCCTTCTACAACAAGATTTCATGGGTGAAATCCCCCAATTCATGGGTCATATTAGAAACTTCTAGATGGGTACTCTTCCCAATCTCTCATTGATTTTCTGAGGAGGACTCCCCAACCACCATCTTGAATGGTAAATAAATTGTTTGAGACAGAGGACTATTTTGGGCATGAACATTTTTTAAATCCAACATAGTATTAGCCTGGAAGGGGTAGTCTCAAGGATTACTGGTTCCCCTCACCATTCCATCTCATGGAAGCATAATCTGTATTGGAAACACCTTCAACAATTATTCAACAATTTCATTTTTATTTAATAACAAAAATATTCACATTACCTTCTTTAGCAAAGGTTCATCATTTTCCAAAATCCACACATAACAAAATTTTCCATAGTCTCTTAGCAATAACATAATTATATTTGCAAGATGGGGGAAACAGGGGCATTACAATCCCCTCCCCCTTAAGGAACACAATCCTTGATGTTCTACTTTTTGTTGTGATCGTTATGTACAACAGTGAATAAAAATGAGTATGCATGTTTCATGGCATCCTCCATTTCCCATGTAGCTTTATATGAACCAAAGTGTTTCTATTGCATCTTGATCTGTGCAATGGTTCTATTACTAAGTGGGATTTCTTTCCTCTCTAGTATGCATTGTGGTTATGGATGGAATTATCCCTGTGGTTCCACTTGTATCACAAACCATTCAATTATATGATTAAAATCGTGTACATATCTCTTCAGTAACAAAACATGGAAAACATTATGCGCTTTCACTGTGGGAGGAAGTGCTAATATATATGCTACATGTCCCACTCTGTCCAAAATTTCAAAGGGTCCACAATACCGAGGTGCAGCTTAGCACAAGTTCCCATTCTCAAGGAAATTCTTCTGGGCCTATTTCAAATATACACATGATCCCCTATGAACTCTCTAGGATTCCTATTTCTGTCTGCATAGTTTTTCTGTCTGTCCTGTACCACTTTCAGATTTTGTTTTATTTGAACTACTTGTTGTTCCATTTATTTTAGCATGTTTGGCCCAAGTGTAATTCTACTCACTAGGTTGTCCTTGTTGATTGGAATATTGCATTGTCTACCATAGAGAGCCTCAAAAGGACTAATTTTTAAGGATTTATGATAGCCATTGTTGTAGTCAAATTTTTCCAGTGGTAAATAATCTTCCCATTTTCTGGGCTGATGCATCACATGCATACTTAACATGTATTATAATACTTGGTTTACCCTCTATGTCTTCCCATCAATTTGAGGGTGGTAGTCTGTACTAGATAAAAATTAATCCCAAAACCAACAAATAAAGTCTTCCAAAAATTTGAAGAAAATTTAGCATCTCTGTCTGATATGATTTCCTTCGGTATACCATGCATCCTAAATATTTCTTTCATGAAAATATTGGCAATATTTATTTCCTTGCAAGTTGATTTTACAGGGATAAAGTGAGAAACCTTGCTCAAATTTTCCACAACTACCATAATGGAATCATTATGTTTGGTTGATTGATCCAGGTGGATATTGGTGGCCACCCACCTATTCCAACTCGCTCCTCTTGTCAATTTTTAGTTCATGACGTTATTTTGTACTTCTTTATAATTGTGGGTTCTACATTTTGGGGCTGTCTGAAGCCCTACACATATTCCAGGTGGAGACTTGTGGCCTCCCACCTAATCCAACTGGATTATTTTGGAAGTTTTGGGGCCCTAAACAATGTTTTTTTGGCGTTCCACAATCAAAATATAGACAGAGTCAAATTTTGATGGTGTAATGCGTAGTTATCAAAAATACCTTTCCAACAGGCTATCATGCGCCTAAAATGGAGATCATATGCAAAAGTTACGAACTAGAAAAGTTAATGTACTAACTTGCCCAAACAGGGCCCACATGAATTTTGGCGTTTCATCTCTTAGGGTTAGGTTTTTGGATGTCTAGGGTTTTGGCATTCATGTTTATCATAAAAGGCCTTCAGAGCCTCATTGTAATCATCTTCCGGCGAATGAGCGTAGCCATCACATCTCTACTCAGAGATAAATTTGCCACCATTCTAATGAGTCTTGCACTCTGTATTTTTACAGTCTCTTTACAATTCTTTCATTAATACAAATAAAGTGTTGTTGTTTTTCTCTGTTTTTGGAAAATTTCATGAGTATTTCATTGTAATTTATCTGCTTCATTTCATTCTGAAAATAATCCGGATCAGTGGTATCAGAGCAGGATGCTCTTGATCATTTTTCAGTGCATGTCCCCGACGAGGTCCGAGTATATCCAGTTGGGTCTCTAGCTTGTATCTCTCGAGGACAATCACTCTCAGACGCCCAAGAAACCCTCGATGGAGGCAGAAAAGAAAAACAATGGAACAAAATATTATATTAACTTGTTTCTCGAGCAAGCTCTCATGCAAAAGAGGGACGAAATGATGGACAATTTTTCACACATCCTTCAATGCCTGCCGATAGCAACATACACATCTTCATCAAGAAACCATTTTGGAGGAACTTGTCCCTTCAAGGTACAAATTAATTTTGATACTCCCATATTTGAAGGTCAGATATATGCAGATGCTCTAGAAAAATGTTTAAATATATTAGAAGGTTATTTCTCTGTTCACAATTTTTTCGACAAGGAAAAGATCACCTTCACACTCCTCAAGGCCATCTCCCATGCCAAACATTGGTGGGAAACTTACTAGGAGAAAAGTTCCACAAAGGAATCTGGAATATATGGGGCTGAGCCCACTTGGGATTTTTTTGTGGATGTGGTAAAGGAACAATACTACCCTATTGATAACTATGAAGACTAGTACATGAGATGTACCACATCATGACAAGAGAAGAGCCAAACAGTGCCAGATTTCACAAATACGTTCCATACCTTGGGCACTAATCTAGGTATCAAAGACTCTGAGCAACATCTGGTTCTGAAATACAGTGGGGCTCTGCATAGGTACATCCAAACCAAAATGGATTTTCTAAACATCTCATCATTGGGAGTTTCCTATCGATATGTTGTCAAAATCGAACATAAATTTAGGCACCAGAACAAATGGGAATTTGGGTCTACAAATCTGCAACAACCAAAGCATGATAAATATGACCCTAACCAACAACCTCTAGAAAACCAGTCGAAGACATAAGACAAGAAGGTTGAAGGAAAGACGAAGAATGAAACTGGGAAGTGGTGTGACTTCCAAAAAATCCCCTGGCACAACACCGATGAATGTCGCTCAAAACAACCATTGGTGGCCAAGGTCAAAGACATGAAGCCGAACCCCGATTCAGAATACGATCCATAAAATATTGAAAACAGATAGATCATCCATGTAGACCCCACTTCTACTGTCACGACCACAACAATTCAACCAGAAGAACCAGTAGATCCTGAAGAGGGGGAGTGCCTCTTCCATTCACATATGTGAGTGAAGGGGACCCAGTTGCATTTAATTGTTGACAATGACAACCATAAGAACCTCATGTTAGCTAAGGTCATCAAACAGTTGAGGTTTTCAACAACACCACACACACAATCATACAACATCGAGTGAATTCACCAAGGACGAGATCTCTGTGTCAGCCAACAGTGTCGCCTGTCCTATGGAATCCATCCCTTCAAGGATGAGGTAGTGTGCAATGTTTCCCCTCTTGATATCTATGATGTTGTTTTGGGCCAACCATATATTTGGAAATGTCATGATGTCTATGAGTGTAGACCCCATAGTGTCATTATTACTCTGGGAGGTCATCTCTATAGGATACCATAGGTAGTTCTGACTACTGCTCCACCAAAATAGTGCCGCAAGGTAATCTCTCATACTACAAATTCATCCTGTTCACAGCCTGTTCAAAGGATGCACAGAAGACCGCTACAACCACTACAACCTCAACACCTTCTATCTAGAAAAAATAGATTGTTGAAGAGAAATAAGATATTGTTTCTTCACCTACAATAGTGCCTACACAATGCCCCATCAAACCCAGAGACAACAGGTTGGTGGAAAAAATTCGACCCCGCCAGCAACAGGTTTGTGACGGTCTTCCACAGACCAAGCAACACAACTTATTCAACAAGGCACACAACTCACCAAGATTTAGATTCAGAAAAAAATTTCCCCTCTTCCTTGGGCACTCAACGCAATGGAGACCATTGCTTCCTAAGGGGGGAGGAGTGATCCAGGTGGATATTGCTGGCCACCCACCTATTCCAACTGGCTCCTCTTGTCAGTTTTTAGTTCAGGACGTTCTTTTGTACTTCTTTGTAATTGTGGGTTCTACACTTTTGGGGATGTATGAAGCCCTACACATATTCCAGGTGGAGACTGGTGGCTGCCCACCTAATCTAACTGGCTTATTTTGGAAGTTTTCATGTCAACACATCTTTCTGTAATTACAACTCCATTTTGGGGCCCTAAACAATGTTATTTGGCATGCCACAATCAAACTAAAGACATAGTCAGATTTTGATGACATAATGTGTAGTTCTCAAAAATACCTTTCCAATGGGCTATCACGTGCCTAAAATGGAGATCATATGCAAAATTTATGACCCCGGGAAGTTAATGTACTAACTTACCCAAATGGGGCCCACATGAATTTTGGCGTTTCATCTCCTAGGGTTAGGTTTTTGGATGTCCAGGGTTTTTTCATTCATGTTTATCATAAAAAGGCCTTCAGAGACTCATTGTAATCATCTTCTGTCGAATGAGCGTATCCGTCACATCTCTTCTCAGAGATAAATATGCCACCATTCTAACGAGTCTTGCACTCTGTATTTTTACAATCTCTTTACAATTCTTTCATTAATAGAAATCAAGTATTGTTGTATTTCTCTGTTTTTGGAAAATTTCATGAGTATTTCATTGTAATTTCTCTGCTTCATTTCGTTCCGAAAATAATCCGGATCAATGATTTAGGAAATCCCATGATAAAATACATGGATATGGTTTCCCATTTCCATTCAAGATTTGGCATGGGCTGCAACAACCCTGCTAGGTGCGTGTGATCCACCTTAACCTGTTTACACTCCAAACATTTATCTAAGTAGTTAGCTATGTCCTTTTTCACTCCAGGCCAATAAAATAATTTCTTAGTGGCTGTGACCATTTTTGGATAACCAAAGTGGTTAGTATATGGTCTTTTACATAGTTCATCCATGATGAAACTCGTCAATTCGTCACAACTTGGGATATACAATCAACCTTTGTAGGTTAGCAAACCATCATTCAAAAGTTGATAACACTCATACTTCATCCCTATGGGATCTTTCTCTAGATATACCTTTACATTTTTGAAAAGCTCATCCATTTCCTGTGCACTTTTAACCCTTTCCTTGATGTCTGATTCAAGGGTTCTTATAGCTTCCAAGTGAATCATTTTCATGCTTCTACTAAGGGCATCAACCACCCTATTTTATTTTCCCTTAATGTGTTTGATTTTAAAATAAAAATCACTAAGGAGAGCCATCCACCTAGCTTTCCTGGAATTGAGTTTGGGTTGGTCAAACAAATATCTCAGCCCACTATGGTCTGTCATAAGTATGATTTTTTTCCCTAGGAGGTAATGACTCCACATTTTTAATGCATGTACTATGACAACCAATTTCAATTCACGTGTCACATAATTTTCTTCATGTTCATTTAATTTCCTGGATTTATAACATATTGCATTCCCTTCTTGCATGAGTACTCCTTTGAGGCGTTCTTTGTAGGAGTATGTACATTCAATGAAGTCCTTGTTTGGGTTTGCAATTTTCATAATAGGTGCATTGGTTAAAAGGTTTTTTAGCTGCTGAAAACTCTCTTCACAATCTGTTGTCCAAAAAAATTTAACTCCCTTTTTCTAAAGGGAGGTGATTGGATAACCAATATTGGAAAACCCCTTTATGAACCTTCTATATTATCCTACTAGGCCCATAAAGGATTTTACATCAGCTACTTATTTTGGTGTATGCCAATCCATAATGGCTTTGATCTTTTCAGGATCAACTGCCACTCCTTCCTCAGTGATGACATGGCCTAAGTAGTGGACTTGTTTTTGGAAAAAGTCATACTTAATAAACTTTGCATAGATATTGTTATCTCTCAAAACTTGAAGCACTAAATTGAGGTTCTCTTCATGCTTTTCCCTATTCTTATAACAGATTAGGCTATCATCTATGAAAACTAACACAAATCTGTCCAAGAACTTGTTGAGCACATTATTCATCAAGCACATGAAGGTGGATGGTGCTTTGGTAAGCCCAAATGGCACCACCACAAATTCATAGGGCCCATATCTCATCCTAAAGGCTATTTTGTAGATGTATTCATCCTTAATATGGACTTGATGGTATCCAGACCTCAAGTCAATCTTGGAGAAAATTGTAGCACCCCTTAACTAGTCAAACAATTCATCAATTCTTGGAAAGGGATACTTATTCTTAATTGCGATCTTATCGAGTTGTCGATAGCCTATGCACAACTTGAGTGTGCCATCCTTCTTCTTCACAAACAAGACTGGTGCTCCCCAAGGAGACACACCAGGATAGATGTAAACTTTGTCAACCATCTCCTTCAGTTGTAATTTGAGCTCAACTAGCTCAGGTGTAATCATTCTATATGGTACTCTATACATTGGCACCACTCTAGGTACAAGTTCTATTGAGAAATCTATGTATCTTATTGGAGGTAGACTTGATACCTCTTTTGGAAACACATATTTATACTCTCTCAATATAGGATGTTCCTCTAGTCTCGGTTTACTGTCCTCAATAGAGTTCAGTACTTGTATTGCATACAAAGGACATCCTTTTCTGCAATACTTCTTCACTTGAAGGGATACTATTTGTCTCACTGAGACATGCTTTTGAATTCCTTGTCAGGTCCTTTTCTTCCATTCTTGATCTTCACACTCTGATGTTTTATTGTAACAATCCAACTTAGATTTATGGGCAGCCAACCAATCCATGCCAATAAACATGTCATAAGATCCTAAAGGGAGTATGTTTAGGGTTGCTTGGATAGACAACCCATTCATAGCGAATTGGCATGTTGGTATGACCTCTGTTACCTTTCTTTTTTTTCCAGTGACTAGCTATATCGACCATGGTTTAATGTGTTTTAATTGTTTCAAATTACATTTATCAACAATTTGAGGGGCAACATAACTCAAATTAGAACCAGGTTCAATTAAAATGGAAATAATATGGTTGGAAATCATACCTTCCATCTCCACCAATGAAGCTTGGTGGTCAACTTGTCTATTATCCAGAGCTGCATAAATTTGTGGCATAATCCTAGCCACATCATTGACTATGGTAGCTTCTTGGATGTTGCATATCCTCCTATTGTCCTGCTACCTATGTGGGAAGTCCCTTCGAAAATGTTCTTCTCCACATCCCCAACATTTTAATGTATCTCTCTTTGTATGATCAATCTTTCCTGGGGATGATCCAAAGGTTTTATTTGCACTTTGAGATGGAAGATTCTGTTGGTACAGACTCTTAGTGGGAAGGCTCATCTTAGATATTTTCCCATGGTTCTTAAAATTTGAGGATTTAAACCCCTTCTTCTTGAATCTCAATTTACCTTTCTTCTTCCAATCCTTATGAGGTTCTTCCTTGTGATTGAATTGATCATAGTAGTACCTTGCCTTCTGAATAGTTTCTTCTAAAGTTTTAGGTTCATCAAATTCAATTCTGTCTTAGAAGGGTTGAGGCAACCCACTAATGAATCACTGCATCTTCAACTTTTCATCCTTTATGTAGGGCACACACATCATTAACTCTAGGAATTTGTTGATGTATTCATCTATGGTGAGCTATTGCAGCTTGAGTTCATAAAAATCCTTAGTCTTTTCATCATAGTACCTTTCAGACAAGTACTTCTTCTTGAAGTGTTTCTCAAATTTTTTCCATGAAAACTCCTTCTCATGAATTCCTTTCACATTTATATGGTCCTCCCACCAAACATAGGCCTTTCCATTCAAGTTGAAAATGAATATTCAAGCATTAAAGTTTTTAGAGTAGTCATGGAATCTAAAGTACTTATTTAAGCCAAGAAGCCAAGCTTATGATTCTTCCCCCTTTTTAATCTCCCCATCAAAAGTGGGTGGCTTGGATTTCTTAAACTCTTCAGGATCATGGCTCTTGGAATGTTTCATCCTCTTTTTTGTCCTATGATAATGTGAACTAGTCTCACCATTGGATAGTTCCTTGGAGCTATCATCTACCTCACTAGAGTATTATCCATATGAATCCTTGATTTTAGCATTCCTCTTGGCTCCGTGTTGGGCCTTCTTCAAGGCACTTCTCCTTGTGTTGCTACTTTAAGGACCATGCTTTTTATTTTTATTTATTTTTATTTTTATTTTATTTATTTTTATCTCAGGTGGACTCTGGGTTTTCTTGGACCGATGTCTATCCACATTACTGGAGGATGGACCATGTTGTAACTACCTCTATATGTCTGACATGATTTTCAAAAAAACCACATTTATTTTTGTTTTTTTTTCTTGTTCTTTTATAAGCCTCTCATTGTCTGCTTTAAATCTTTGTAATTCTACCATGAGGCTTCTTATAGTTTCATCCAAATCCAGAGGGGTTTCCACCACTCTCCTTTCATCAAAATCTTCTTATCTGTTATGGGAACTCTCTCCATTCTCATGATGTGTCTCCATTATTTATGATGTAGTTTTCCTTGTTGTTCATTGACTATTTAAGTGTTTATAAAAACATTTTCTGTTAGTTAATTATCATCTAATTTATGAACAACACGTGTAATTTTTGTAAGGTGAAATCAACTTCATCATTTAGCATATAAAAACAACAAACATTTCAGATTTAAAACATGTAAAACCAACATAATGTATCAATCCTCTTTTCAGTAGTAAAGTTTTAATAAGATCTTATGGATAGGGTAGGGTAGGGTGCCCTTCCTGTTAATTTTTTTCTAAGAAAATTTATTCGACTCTTTCATGAGCCTAAGAAGGCTAAGTGTTGTTTCCTAATCTGATATCACTTTGTAAGACACCCAACCCCCTAAATACTTTTTAAGGGGACGGGGTATTGAATTTTCACTTTTCCTCAACCATCTCAAAGCCTCATCTAGAGGGTACCATCGGTTTCTTCTCGTCAAGAGATTTCCAATGACTGTAGCGATGCTTGAAACTGAGTTATGGATCAAAAGTTACAACTTCCAAAGGTTTTTGGAATTTCATTTATTGAGTTTGTCTTAGTGCCACGTGGAAACCACGTGGTTCCTCATCGCTCCTGCCATTCGACATGACACTGAAGTGGCATATGCCACCTGGCCCATCTGTTTCTCCAATCCAATGGTTTGGATCAATTTAGAGAATTTACTTCTTCATTGGAGTATCCCTAACATGGTTAACATATTCCCAGCACAAAATCCACTCCGACCGACTCTCTTTGACCACACACACTCTAACAAATTTGATCTACCGATCCAAGGACCCTCGGGGTTGGGAAATAAACACCTCCGCTTGCTTTAGAGTCACTAACTTGCATTACTATTAACAACCCTTATCACTCTTTTGTTCCACTTAGCTTATATGAGGCCGTTTAATAACTACAACTAAGATTGAATCTCGATTGTTTGTTGACCTATGACCCATATCTCTTCTTTGACTCCTTCACATCGAAAAAAATCCAAATGAAAAATCATTAAGGCACATGGTGACATCATTAATTGACATGTGGACCCACCACAACACACTACGTCATCATAGGGCACCATGACTTTCCCAACTAGGTGCTAACACCCAACCATTCTTAATAATCTTATCAGATTAATTACATCAAAATCCTACTTTTTAATATCTTATTTTTTTAATCCTTATTTAATTTTAAATCCTAAGCATTATTCCATTTTGACTTAGTTGAATTTACCGACCCGGTAACATCGAGAAATTAATCCTTCTTTTACCTCGATAATTCCACGTCCTGAAATGGTTTTTTCGGTGTTAATTAAATTTCACTTTTATAATGATTATGATATGATATATTCTAATTGATTATATTATAAAATAATTATAAGTAATTATAATATAATATATTATAATTAATTATATTATATTACACTTAGATGTATTAACTTTAATGAGTATATATAAATCACTGCCCCTGGCTTGTAACTTTGCATCAAAATCTTCACACACACACATATATAGTACGTCGTGTCAGGATTTCGGACCCCGAACATACCATGCGGCTTATTAATCTTACGTAATTTGTTGCAGAGAGTCCAACACTAGTGTTTAATATTATAATAATTCAGGATCTCGGACCTTGATATTTCACACTCAAATCATGTGTTCCTTTCTCTTTACTCTAATGACCAAGCTCTGGAAGAGACTTAATATAAATATTTAATATTGTAGTATTTAGCATTTATAACACCACAGGCCTTCATATTCTGAACATTCGCTCCCTTCCCTTTACTCCGATGACCAAGCTCCGAAAGGGTATTAATACAAATATTTAATACTGTAATTTTTATAACACCATAGGTCTTCGTAGTCCAAACATTCACTTCCTTCCCTTTACTATGATGACTAAGCTCCGAAAGGGTCTTAATACAAATATTTAATATTGTAATGTTTATAACACCATAGGCCGTCGTACTCCAAACATTCGCTCCCTTCTCTTTACTCTGACGGCCAAGCTCAGAAAGGGATTTAATCCAAATATTTAATATTTAACATTAAAATATCTCAGGCCATTTCACTTTGATATATTCTCACTCTGAAAATACGTTATGTTGGAAGATTGGTTGTTGTCATTGATGTCAACCCTAGTCATTGGTTTTGGACCGCAAGATTGATGAAGGTATTTGGACATGAAGGACAATGCACATGTAGATACAAAACCATGGATGGATAATAACCATCATGTTGTTTCAGATGGTATGCTTAGCACGTCATGGATCCTCATGGTTGAGGAGAAATGAATTTTTTTAGATATGACAGAAAGTGAATTGAAGAGGAAGTACATGTAGTACAGAGATAATTAAAGAAAATTATTACAAAATAAGAAAGGTTTTAAGTCATCCCTAATATTTAAAAGGAAGTGACATAAATGGTATAAATAAATGTCATTATACATTCATTTGAAATACAAGTCAATTTAAGAGGAAATTGAGATTAAAGAAGGCCAGTTCCAGGGAGGGATGAATTCTTTTGGTGTGTGTTCTAAGATTTGTTATTTTTAGGTCATCTTACCATTTTTCGCTATAATTTTTTTTTTTTTTTTTTTTTTGGTATTGGTAACCCATGGATGGATAATATACATCATGTTGTTTCCAGTGGTATGTGGCACGTCACGTGGATCCTCATGGTTGAGGAGAAATGAATTTTTGAATATGACAAAGTGAATTGAAGAAGGAAGTACATGTAGGCCCTGAAGATAATTAAAGAAAATTATTACAAAATAAGAAAGTTTTAGGTCATCCCTAATGTTAAAAGGAAGTGACATAAATGGTATAAATAAATATCATTATACATTCATTTGAAATACAAGTCGAATTTAAGAGGAAATTAGAATTAAAGAAGGCCGGATTTCAAGGGAGGATGAATTCTTTTGGTGATGTGTTCTAAGATTTGTTATTTTTAGGTCATCTTACCATTTTCGCTATAATTTTTTTCTAGAATGATTCAGAGGGTGAAATTGCTATGGTATTGATAAGACATATCAAGGTACCTGTGGTAAAAGTTTCGGCTCTTGATTCACTATAATTATGGAGATACACTCTGTGGAATTTAGGGTTTTTGACCAGTCCTGAAGCTAGTCAATAAACAGGTGTTCCGGGTAAAACAGTCATAAATTCTTCATAGAGAATCCAAATGAAGTGGTACCAATTTAATTGGAAAGAGTACGGACTGTAGTTTCATTTGTGCAAGTTTCAGAGTCTGATGTTAAATATTGAACGCGGGGAATTCTGTACAACTTATCTCTCCTGAATAAACCATAATTGAATAAAGTCTACCATTATTTCTATAACTTCTTTTTGGGGAGGATTCAAGGAGTGAAACTTGGAGAAGTTTTAGAGAATAAATTGAGTAATATTATCTATAGGATCAGAGTATTCCAAGAATTGAATAATTACAAAAATTGAAGAAGTCTCAGGAAGCATTATCATGTTCTATGTGATGGTTGGTTGATGGTCATGATTTAATGTAAAGTTTTATTATCTCTCATATATTCTTGGGTGGAAGGGAGGGGCAAGGATGGAGATTTAAAATCTCTCTTGATATTGGAGGATTGTATCTTCCTCTTGGAGGTTTATCCCTCCCTTTACATTTGGAATTCGTAGCTACCTTTGGAAGTCATTACTTCCCTTGAACAATAACTATTGATTATTTCTCATATATTGTGCATGGTGTATTGTGGTGTATTGGTGTAACTCTTATACTATTGTTCATTGCTCATTGGATATAATTGAATGGTTTAA